>VUQG01041786.1:28200-73094 GCA_015106755.1 Etia nguti | reverse complement strand
CTTAGGCTCAGGTGTCTATGGGTGGGACATACATTTCACTCAATGTTTGATTCAAAAGCCAGCAGGGTGGCTATCTTAATAAACAAAAGGGTTCAGTTTACGGCCTCTGAGATTAAAGCTGACAAAAATCTGAGATATTTGATTGTTGTAGGCACCATGTACAACTCATCAGGAAGGCCAGCTCTGTTCTGGGATGCACCCTGGACCCAGTGCAGGTGGTGGGAGACAGAAGGACTCTGGCCAAAATAACATCTCTGATGGACAGAGTCTCCCACCCCATGCATGTAAATGTTGCTGAACTGCAGAGCTCCTTCAGTGACAGACTGCTGCATCCTAGATGCATGAAGGAGCGTTTCCACAGGTCCTTCCTCCCTGCAGCTGTCAGACTGTACAATCAGAACTGCTCCCAACAAACATAGAGGTTTACATCAGCGCTGTAACTATTTTATCAACCGATTCACACTACAACCTGGGTTTTCCCTCTTATCTGTATTTCAGTTTATTTAATTTAATAACTGTACAGTACTCTGTTTCTGGTAACCATTTTCCTTGATGTAAATATGTAAAAAATTGCGTATGTTTCTGTTCTGTGTTCTGTGTACTGTTCGTATATGTGTCTTTCTTGCTGCTGTTACACCCAAATTTCCCCTTGTGGGACAATTAAAGGATTATTCTATTCTATTCTACAATGTGCCTGTCCTCTTAGTCAATGTGTATGCGCCAAATTTTGATAATCCAGGTTTTACAGATGCACTTCTGAGTAGTCTCCCTTCGCTTGATACTCATCTTTTGATATTGGGTGGTGACTTAAACTGTGTTATTGATCCCACCTTAGATCGCGCGAATCCTCGGACCCTGACCCAATCCTCTACGTCCAAATCTATTTCAGAGTTTATGTTTCAGAATGGTTTTGTAGATCCCTGGAGGTTTTCTAACCCTACTACCAGAGCGTACTCTTTCTTTTCTCAGGTACATCAGTCTTTTTCACATATTGTTTATTTTTTTGTGGATGGTTCCCTTATTCCAAAAGTACTGTCATCTACATATCATCCAATTGTCATTTCCGATCACGCACCACTTAGCGTTGATACCAAGCTCATAGCCCAGTCCTCTTTCTCCCCACCCTGGAGATTTAACTCTTTGCTGCTTTCAGATAAGGGATTTGTTACCTTTATTAAATCCGCAATTGACAAATATATAGTGACCGAATTTGATTTGCTTTCTACGGCAGATGCTGAGCGCCTTTTACTTCGTGCACGTGCAACTTATTATGAACATGGTGATAAGCCGAGAAGGCTTTTGGCCCATCAGTTGAAACGTCAGGCTTCTTCTCGATTAATTTCTCAAATTAAAGATGCAGCAGGCAACTTGGTCTCTGATTCAAAGGAAGTGAATGAGGTGTTTAAGAAGTATTATTCCTCTTTATATGAATCTGAATCCACTGGTGATGCCTCTGAGGTTGATTCTTTTTTGAATGATCTTACAATGCCCACTGTTGATCCTGTTGTAGCTGAACAATTAGATGCACCTCTTAGGTTGGATGAAATTGTGCATGCAATCAAGACCATGCGCAATAGTAAGGCACCAGGACCTGATGGGTTTTTGGCTGAATTTTTTAAAACATTTATGGACAAGTTAGCGCCACTACTTCCTTCAGTGTATACTGAATCTTTTGAATGCGGTCTATTGCCCCTACATTGTCTCAAGCACTAATTACTGTTCTCCTAAAGAAGGGTAAGGATCCTACATCTTGCACCTCATATAGGCCTATTTCCCTGCTGAATGTGGATATTAAAGTCTTAGCTAAAATTTTAGTAATTCGCCTTGAAAAAGTTCTTCCTACTATTATTTTGGATGAACAGAATGGTTTATTAAAGGCTGCCAGCTGTTCTTTAATGTTCGCATGCTTTTGAATGTAACTCTTTCCCAACACTCGACCACTAATCCAGAAGTAGTTATTTCACTTGATGCTGAGAAAGCTTTCGATCGCGTGGAGTGGAGCTTTCTCTTTGCGGTCTTACAAAAATTTGGTCTCAAGGACCAATTCATTTCATTGATTCGATTGTTGTACAAGTCACCCCAAGCCCAGTGTCTACAAAAATGGTGTTTCCTCTGGCTACTTCGCATTGTCGCGCGGCACGAGGCAGGGCTGCCCCCTATCCCCCCTACTTTTTGCTATTGTAATTGAACCCCTATCTATGGCTTTGAAGTCCCTCCCTCATTTTCATGGTATTTCCCAGTCAGGTCTTGACTTAAAGTTGTCTTTATATGTAGATGACCTGCTTCTATATGTTTCTGATCCCTTATCTAGTATACCATCGATTGTGTCTCTATTAAACAAGTTCGGCTCTCTGTCAGGTTACAAAATAAATCTTCTTAAGAGTGAATATTTCCCCGTAAATTCCTTAAGTCTTATACTTAATCTGATATTCCTTTTAGACTTAGCCCCGCTGGTTTTAAATATTTGGGAGTTAACGTGACTTGTACTTTGTCAGTACTCAGTTATTCTTTCTAAGGCTCTTGGGACCCAGGTCTGCATGGACCCTTTTTTAGCTATTTTCGGGCTTCCAGTTAACACTGTTCTAACTGACCCTACACACTTCAAAATATTAGCCTTTACATCACTTTTGGCCAGACGTTGTATCTTACTCCTTTAGAAATCTTCAAAGCTACCTCCAGTTTCTTTTTGGTTTCGAGATGTGATGTCATTTCTTAAATTGCAAAAGATAGGCCTAGCGGCAACGGCCAAATATGGAGGATTTTATCGTATCTGGGGCTCCTTTGTAAACTATTGCAAGTCATGAAATGTTTTACCAGCTGATTAATATTAACACCCCCCCCCTTTTTTTTTTTTTTTTTTTTTTTTTTGTTGGTTTTTTTTGTTTTTTTTTTTTTTTGGTTTTTTTTTTTTTTTTTTTGTTTTTTTTTTGTTTTTTTTTTTTTTTTTTTTTTTTTTTTTTTACTTTTCTGAACAGTTCTATGTTGACACAATATTTGTGATATTTTTTTTTTTACAAATCTAGGTTTTTATTTTGGTTTTTTTTAGGTTTTGGCTGCTGTAGCACAGTAAGCTCAAATTTTGGGATAAAAAAAAAAAAAAGTATTTCTCTTTTTATTATTATTCCTGCCATTCTGCAATAAAACACTTTTTTTGCATCCAGTGCTTTTTTGTCACTTATGTTGTATAAAATGTCACATCTGTTGAATACTGGATATCAAAGAAATATGATTATTTTTAAACAAGCCGCTAACACTTTACTTAGTGCCTTCGCTTTATGTGGTTTCATCTACAACTGAAGTGACGTGATCTATTAATTTTACACAGATGTCTGGAAAATACACATTTTTATCAGTTAGCAGAAAATACGATGCAATTTGGTGCATTAGGAAGGCCAATAATCACAGGATTTAGAGTGGTAGCCCACAATATGAGATGAAATGACTTGTGACAAATAACATTTTTGTTTTGCCTCACATTAACATCCCAGTAGAGAACTCCTGTTTATCCAGATTTTACCAGTGAAATATGTTATGGTCCAAAATTAAACTATGAAGTGTTTATATAAAACAGTATTTGATTTTATCACCCAACAAAAACAACAAGGCTGTAATTTTATAACTTTCCTTTTTGGTTTCAGTGGGTTCAACCCCCCCCCTAAATATGTTGGTCCACTGAGGATCGATTACTCTATGCACTATATGTTAGGCATATTTTGGTATGACTGCAGTTTCTACAGTGACAGATGCTAGGCTGGAGTCACTGGTAAATTTCTACTGGATTACTGGACTCTCCTCACTGCAAATGTCTGTTTTAAACTTGTTTAAATCCAGACAGGAAACCACAGAAAAACAAAAAGTCTGGCTGTTGATGTAAATCTGAACATCACTTTCTTGGTAAAAGCTCTCTCTTTTAATCTCTTTAATCTTAGTCTGTTTTTGTGTTCTGTTTCACCATCCTGTTTATGTCTATATGCAATTATATCTGTGTGTCTGTGCATGTGTCTCTAAAAGCCTCTTTCTGTCTCATAAGTGAGTCACGGTGTGGTCTTGGTGTGGGGAATTTGTGTTCCAGTGTCTCCTTCTGTGGCCTTTATCCTTGGCATGCTAGATGCCCTCAGTGTCCCTGTGCCTGCAACAAGAAGAGGCCTCTGTCTGGCGTTAGTCTTGGGATCTACCATGGTTCTCCAAGTTTGCTCTTCTGCGTGGAAGAGCCTTTTGTCAGGGGTTTAAAATCCTTGGGTATGTATGTCTGGTGAGGAGAATCCTATGGGAACTTGCTTTGTGGGTATGCGTGTTTGTCTCCAGCACTTCCTGAAAGATAATGCGGTTACCAAGGAAAATACCCAGAAGGCTTCATTACAAAATTATTTTCTTTAGCTCCACCTTTATATTTTTCCTGTCCTTTTTGAACGAGCGTGCATTGGTGATAAGCGAGCATGTGTGTGCAATTGGAAAACCACAGCTGAGAATAAGACCTGCAGTGAGCTCTGACCCAGCATCACTCATTAACTTTTCCTCTCACTGTTTTCCGGCCTTGTTTTAACATCTTAGGTAGGGATGGCTGAGCAGAGACCAGAGTTTAGAGAGGAAACAGCTTCTGTCAGCCTACTAATCAAGAGATTAGGGGCCACTGTTGGCATTCAAGCAAACTGATCTGGGGCACACACGCACACATATATACACACAAACGCACAGACACACACACTGAATCTGCCAGAGTGATTAAACTTGCATCCACGGCTAATTTCACCATCAAATGTCAGCCATAGCCCAGCATTGGTGCTGAAAGCCAGTGTAATTCGTTCTGCACTAATTTCCCTCACAGAAGAATGAGGGACCCCACAGATGCATTTACTGTCTGCCATAAAACTTGTCTCCATTAAGGAGTGGACTAGAGCGGAGGACAGCATGAGAGATGGAAGGATAGATAGAAGGAGGAGATGAGAAGCAAAAAAGGAAGGAAGACAAGCAAGAATGTAAAAATTGTCACGTGAAGAAGAAAACATGGTGGAAAGGGAAGTCTTCTGATGAAGAGATTTCTTTTATTGTAAAAATAACACATTATGCACAACATAACGACAACTACGTTTGATTTTGTGTATATAAATCTATAGTAACTTAAATTGTACCTGAAAACTCCAAACTTCAAATATTTAGTACATCTATTTTTTTGTCTTTGTTTTTTTTGGAATAGTGCACATATGAAAACACACAGAAAATAGCATCGACTTAGCAATTAACTTAGGTTAGCATAAATAATAGTAAAAAGGGTCAAACAAAATTCAGGCCGTGAGTATATCGTGGCATAGCAGACACAATCAGCACTGCAACTTGCATTTGTTCAAATAACATTTAGAAAGACTATAAGGGTTAGAGTTGAGTTAGATTTTTTATTATCACAGAAATTCAGTCTACTGGGCCGGAGAATAAGTCCTGGATGTGCTTCCAAATGTTAGAGAAAGACTGATGGATATACTACATGGGCCTAAAAAGGTGGAAATGTAAGTAAATCTTTTCAGTGCATACCCCCAGTGAGAAACATTTTCAGGAAATTCAAGTGACCAGTTTTCAAGTTATGTATTTCTCTTTGATGCCTAAATTGGAGACACAGCTGCAATGAAATAATAAAATACTAGAATCTATTCACAAGCAGCTCACGAATTACCATGCCATATGCTTTTATATGCTGAATTTAGCATCATTCTTACCAGACGTTTAGAGAATGCTTACAATCTTCCCATCTTAGGTGTACTTCCCCGAATGAGTTAGGGTTAGATTTTTTTCCCTTAGAGAGGCACATTCTATGATGCAAATGCACACAAGGAAAATTTTAACAGTGATATATACTATACCAACCTTTTCGTAGTATTTGATCTCATAGTCAAGGATGATACCGTTGGGTCTTTCTGGCTCCTGCCAGGACAGGGAGACACTGTTTCGAGTTGTCTTCTCCTTTTTGATCACTGCTACTGGAGAGGGAGCTGGGCAGGAGACACAGACAGTCAGAGAGTGAGTTCCGTTAGTGTAAGGTTCAGTGGAAGTTCAGTCCACAGTGTCGAATCCTGGCAATTGTCTATAGTTCCTGTTAGCCTAATTCAGTTTGCTGCTTGGTGGGGTGGCATTCTAAGGCAAAGGCCCAGGGTTGTGAGTGGAACAAGACCATGTAAAGTAATGTACAACAAACTGCACTGGATTAACATATCGGAATTTTCTACTGGTTTTAAATGTATCAAAATGTGTATCGATATTTGTCATTTTAAGTAAAGATTAGTACCAGTAACGTTTACATGTTAATTTCAGCTATTTCTGATCAGAGTATAGTAGTTTGTCCTCCTTCACTTATATTTAAAACACTATAAACAATTTCCTCTCTGCTGTCCTCATCCATTTTGGTTAGTTGCTTTCTCTCTCGCCAATCTTCCTTGCCAATCCTTCGCCCATGCACCGCCTTGCCTCAGGGAGTTCACATGGTCCCAATCTAGTAATTCAGCACATCTCTCCTTCTATCAAGACTCGCACCCCTCTAGTTCTGTGTCTCTCTCTTCACTCCCTTTCTCATTTCCCTTTTTTACTGCTCTCTAATTGCCAGGCAGCTCCAGGGCCAGCTCGGCATCTGAGGCATCGACTTTTAATTTTATTAGACCACAGGAAAAAACATGTTTGTCTTTGAAATGTTCAAGCCTTTCTTGATTGTGATTATATGGCTGCAGAATGCGTCTGAGTGCGTGTGTACATTTACTCGTGTGTATTTCCACGGGAAGTTATTTTTTCTCCTGTAATGAATCCAGATGGGGAGAATCTGTTTCTATACCCCCTGCTCCTCCTTTTCTCCTCTCCCTCTGGTTCTGATAGTGGGGTGAGGCTGTGCTTTTTATTGGCTCTGTGGTTTATGGTGGTAATGATTTACTGTGTCTGGGTCGCTTAGAGGCAGCTTCAAGTTCCTCTACTCCTCTGTTTCCTTTGCCTTGCTTCCCTTTCTATCTTCCTCGGCATGTCTACTGCTAAGCACTTAATTTGCTGTCACTCTGTTTTTTGTCTGAGGCATAACTGATACAGTATACCAGGCCTGTACTGGTGTTAAAAGCTGTCCTTCTTTGTCATTCGCTTGTAATTTGAGGGCCATGATGCAGATGTTGAAACAGTGACCTCTAAAATACTGGCACACAGTTAGAAGTGATTATTATTGGAAATTAAATTAAACAAGATGCTATTAAATGGCAAAAATCATTGCCCAAATGAGAGAAAATATACAACTTTGCCTTTACTTCCTCATTGTTCAAAGGCTGTCATCACCAACCATATTATCATATCACTAGAGATATGTAACTAGAGATTACTCTGCATCTGAATCACAGTTACTCTGTTCTTAGCATAGTTATGAAACAAGTGGAGGGCAAAGGAGGCAAGAGGAGGAGCACTGTCTGACAGCACCTTGACAGCACAACCAGGGCACACTGCTCCTTCCAGGGAAACACTTAATCCAGCTTTTAACAGCTTTGGCATCTATACGTGTGTGCTGGTGTGTAAGTATGTGTGTTTATTCGAGGGAAAGTATATAGACGGGTGGGGCAAGTGCACTGACATACTTAATCCTTGTAAACTCTGAGGGCTGATGGAGAGGGTGCAGCTGCAGGCTGAGATATTTGTTAAAGAGAGAGGGGGATTGTAAGTGTGTATAGCCAGGACAGAGGGTATAGTACTGAGGTGTGTATGTTGTGCTTCTTGGTGTGTAAATCTGCTTGCATCTATGTGAGCACACTGATAAATGTTAAGTAACGACGAGTTTCATTTCATCTGATGATCACTTAGGCACTAAGATGGTTTTTGATATTCTGTGCACACACAGATCTCTTAGTGTTGATAAGCCCTCTTCAAATCTAATATATATTCAGATTGCAGAGAGAATCCCACTAACTAACCGCACACTTAGATTATAATGCTTACTAAAAGGAGGCTCCTACAATGTGCTTATTTTTTATTCTTTAGTCCAAATTTTTATTTTTAATTTTGCTTTAATCTTAACTTTTGATGCATGTGCACATATGTCATTAAACATACAAGCACCCAGAAAGACACTTAAAATCTACATTTAACGCGTATCCCTATTTTGTCACTTAAAAGGCATCACTTATTAGCAAGCCCAGCTGTGACAACACAGAACAAACACAGCAGACTCTTTATATGGTATGTGATTTATATATACCGAAGCTGCTGCATTTGTATTTGTGTGTCTAGTTTAAAAGTTTCCATAAGTATACATTTATCCGTACACTGTTTACTCTATGCAGCGCCTCTTTTGAGTCTCCCTCCTGGAACTCTCTGAAGCTTAAACTACATGCTGTAGTACATGCATGTTTTCTATCACAAGAAAATCAGCCTGTCACCAAGTCAGCCCAACACAACATTTCACAAAGACTGCTGCAAGTAGCAAGATCTGAATCAGTTATCCAATACAATCCAACCCTCATGGTATTTGCCGTTGAGCATACCCACAGGTGTGAGGCTATTTTTACAATTTTGGTTCTGTTGTTTTAATGTTTAACGTTTTACCTTACTTGATTTTTATTTTTCTCCACACAGCTTTCCTGATTTACAGGCATGTGAATTCCAAGGGGACTACATTACTGATACTGATACTAAAAATAATCAGTACACCCTGTAACCTATGAGAGAAAGCATCTCTTTCATTCATAAAGGAGAGGCACCAAGACTCGATATTTGCATATAACTTTTAAAACAAGCAAAAGGCTTGAAGTACTAAAGGTTTCACTGCATTTTGCTTGAAGGCATCTCTACTCTGACTCTGTTTAAATTCATAGCTCTTGCCATCTGCCTATCATCATCGATGTGATGGAGTCTGACCTTGCTGTATGACAGCTTATGAGAGAAATTCACATCTGTTTGGTCTGTAAAAAAAAAAAAAAAAAACCCTTCCAGGTGCTAAATCAACCTTCAAGGTTTAGAAGAAGAGTCATAAAGAAAAATAGAGGAACACATTAGAAAAACTGGGTGTGGGGTTGGTTTGGGACATGACAGGTAGGAGTAAAGGAGGTCGGTGGGGGGGATGTAGGGAACCACACTGCTTGAGAAAAAAAAAATGCTGAGCTTCCAAACACAAAGGCAAAATGTGTAGGAGAACACTGAAGGAATGGCAAAAAGAAGAAAATAAGCTGATGAACTAGACTGGGACCTTCGCGCATTCCTTGCTAGAGTCATGGATTTCTGAGGTTTGGCACTTTCTGCTGCAGCTAGATTTATTTTACCCTTGGAATTTCACGGCACTGCTTTCCTTTGCCGTCTTTTTCTTGTAAGAACTGGATGTGTGGAGAGATATTTGTATAAAAAGATTGATGGGAGTTTTAGGAGCCCATCCTCACGTTAAGAGAGTATGTTAAAAGGAGGAGTTATATTTTGGAAAAAAAGGAGGACATTCGATCCTGGTCGTTAAACAAGAGAATAGCGGCCTGGGATCGCCTTGTAAATGTCCAGGGTTGATGGTTGTAGTACATATGTTTGAGGTATATAAACCGTAGGCCAGGGTATTATTTTATGAGAATATTCAGAAGCACAGGGGGAAGAGGGTGAGAAGCTCATGTATGTTATCAATATGGTAGCTATTTTTTTTAATTTACACACAGTACTTGTTATTACATATATAATACACTTGTATTAAATGCACTTTTCTTCATGCATGAATCAGCCACTCCATACTTCCCAGTCCTTAGACCAGATAAAAATAGAGATGAGAAAAATCTTGCAGCCTGCAGGAGATGACCAACCTCCCTAACCTAAGATCTGCCAGAGGCTACTTTTTCTTTGTCGTTGGAGAGTAGGCCCATATTTTTACATCAGTGAGCTATCTTTTTTTTATTTATTATATGCAGGAAACTTTCAATCAATATCCAAAATGATTCAAAATTATTGCTGTTATTGTGTGTAGTCGATCATCTCAGCTCATCTTTTTAGCTAGCCACCGCATACATTGTGACATCTCACCGGCTTGGTTGGTGGTGATGGTGACGGCAGCGTACTGTCTCATCTTTGGCGCCAGCGATGACACACCATTCTGTGCTTCAATCTCAAATGTGTAGTTAGTGTGGGCTAACAAGTCGCCAACCGTCACTGTGGTGTTGTGCAGTCCCATGGCTCTTGGCAGAAAGCGGACATTGCTCCGGCAAGGTTCACAGCGCTGGGTCCCACTGCTGCTGCCATTAGCAGCAACAGCACGGCAACGTTTGCAGAGGACAGTGAAGGTGATATCCCTGCGCCCTCCGGTGTCCTCAGGCCAGCTCCATTCCAGGATAACAGAAGTCTCATTGATGGAAGAGATTACGTTTCGGGGAGCTGAAGGAGGTCCTGGTAGACAGAAGGAGATGAGGTGAGATCGAGAGGGAGGTCACTGGATTTACAGAAGGAGAGAACACTTAGTAGTATAAAAAACAAAAAACCCCAACTGATTAGTACAGTATAAAAGGGCAGATTGAAAGGAAAGAACGCCAAGAAAGGAAAAGTGCAGCAGCATAACAGACGAAAAGCAATATTAACATCAATCAGTAGACTGGCATTAAATGGAATTACATTTAAGAGCAATTACATTTAAGAGCAAAGTCATATGCTAAGTATAGTACACAAAACATGCAACGACATGGTCAGTTTACTTCTTTACTGTTATGTCTTTGGTGTTTATTCTTCCTTAAATTTCCCAAAGTTTTTCTTTTTCTTTCATAAGGAAGACAATTCACCAGGCAAAAAGACAAAAATATATATTTTTCACAATACATTATTTGCATTATTATGGCTACTTGGACATCTTCACAGAAGAAAACTTTTACTATGAGTGCTGTACAATGAATGAGTTGTCGTAATACTAGGTTTATGTTAATATAAATCAGCGAATCTACTACAGTATGTATGTGTTTCCATCTCTCTTTCAAAATCCGTAAGAAACAAGAGGAGCATGGCACAGTCAGAGCAAGTGAGTCTGACTCACTCAGACTAACATAAAATCTGTCTTATTACAAACAGATTTCCAGATACTCATATGAAAAAACTATGACTAATTACATGGGGGACATAGCAAAACTGCCAAATAGCTCAGTGGGGGAAACTGAGAAGGCAGAGGAAGGAAAAAAAAAAGATTCAAATGGGCTTACTGGATTGTGTCTTGAGATAAAATGCTTTGTTTTGTTTGTTTTGCTGAATTTACTTCACTCCCAAACTATGCGCAGCGGCTGTCTCAGTTATCTGCATCGCAGATATTTATGTGCTTGAGCCAGAGAAATCAAAAGAAAAATACACACACGATTTGACTGCAAAGAAGTTCTGATAACTTGGATATCTGCAAGTCTCATAAATCTAACTTTGAAAGACATGTCAAATGTTACAAAAAAACCACATAATTCAAACTTTTTAACTCCAAATACAGTTGCACAAGAAGTTTCTAAAAGTGAGTCATTTAAATATCTAAATGGCAAAAACAGGTCTGAAACATCAGTAAAAAAAAAGTACAACTAACATAACATCCACTGACCACATCAGAGTTTTGGGTCTGCATTTCAGCTTAGCTTTTACCCATATGTGCATACATGTACATGCACTGCACAGCTTGTATGCACATGCATACAATCCAAAAAAAGAAATAAACAAAAATCTGTTTCTGTGTAGTTGCCTGTAAATTTTTCTCGGTTTTAACATCGGACATCAAGAGAAATATAAGAGTTTTTGAACACAAATTATTTTGTTATCCCATTAAACTAACACTGTTTATTAATGTTACAGATGCGCTGGACTGCGCCATTAACATTATTGTTTTTTAAGGTCAGGAATGTAAACCAGAGCAAAAAATAAGTAAAAAACTAAAAAGGTGCATAGTCGGAGCGGAGCGGTCAGGAAGGCGTCTGGACGTGGCCGCGCCATCTTGTCATTATTATATTATATATTATATATATAGCTGCTATATTATATATTATATATATAGCTGCTAGCCAGTAAACCCCTTAGTTAAACCACTAATGTTATCATGTGCTATTTAATGCTTCAGTGATGTATAAATTGGAGCATTAGTGACCTCTCCAAATCCCTCAAAGTGTTGTTCAGTGTTCTGAAGGTCAGCTACTTCAGCTGCTAGCGAGGGGAGGGGCTGTGTACCTGCCTGTCTGCAACTGTGCTGTGTGATAGGGTTGTGCTGATGAGCGACGATGTCGTGGATCAACGATGATCAAAGTAAGCGGCGATAGCTCGTCGTTCAAGGTGAATATAATTTCATTTGCCCATTGGTGCATGAAGTCAATATCATTATTATAAGTTTCATAATAAACTTCAAATAGCACCTCCACATATAAGCAATATTTGTAAAAAAGGCGTGCAAACACAAGTTTATACCCAGAATTCTGTATGCTTTGAAGTTAATGAGTGTGGAGCAGCTACACTAATCCATCATCAGCATCAAGTGAGAGAAAACAGAAGGAAGATACTTTTGACTGCTGGATGGATTTTTAAACAACCCCATTATGTGACTTTCATTTGCAGATGCTCGCTTATCTTGTTAACTTTTTTTTTTCTCCACTGTGTGTATGCAGGGCATGGCGAAGACCGAAGGAAAGACAGAAGAAATATTTAACACAAAAACAAACAAACAAACAAACCAAAAAAAACAGAACTATAGGACAACTATACTATAGATCTAATTTAAAGAAGTAACAAGCCAGAAAATGTGATGAATTAATACAGTTTTAGCTGTTCAGCTGATATCTGTCCACGTAACTAATTATGGTCAGCTCTCACCTCTGTGCCTTTTACATTTGGGCCACACTTTGTGTGTCATGAACAGTGCTACCATAATAGGTGCAGTTTAACTGCCCTGCAGCGATGCCATTGGTCATCGGCAATGCCAGGGTCATGATCATGAGCAAAGCGCCCAACCCTAATGTGTGAAGTGGTCAGGAAAAAGTGGCCCTAATCTCTAATTATTAGTCGGTCAAAATTACAATGCAGTTGTGGAAAAGGTAATTTTACAATTTCTCATGCTCATCAAGTTAACTGCAATAACCAGGGAAATGAACAGCAACATACTGTAATTTTTTAATTTCATATGTATGTGGTACTGTGGGACACGGAGGGATTGCATTGTTAAATTTTAATAATAGCAATAATGCAATGTTTCATACTGAATGAAGAACAAATTGAAAACATTTTGTCCTGACCTTTGAAATTTTCTTCCCAACAAATTTCCAAAGTCAGCTTGAAACAACCTTTATCACACCGCTAACAGTAAAAGACCTCTCCTGAGATAATCACGATCATTATCTCCTAACAACTTATCTATTCATTTTCAGCTCTAGCGTTGCTCAGTTTGTCCCAATGAGATGAAATTTGCGTAGTTGACAAGATGATGTTGAGATAATCACAACAGGGACCTGCTGTGATTGTCGTTCTAATTAGCATTCTGTCTGTGGCTGCGGGCGTTGATTTATATGTTCTCCACACAGTTTTTTTCTCTTCCTAACCCCGTTAGTAACGGATGTATCAATAATCTGACATCAGGGAATGCAGTGATTTATTGGTTTAGAGAGAATGCATTTTTGAATACTTGCAGGAGCCGTCTCCATCTGCAATCCATTTGCATGAGATGGAGGCAAAAGAGATTCACATAGGAAGTGCAAAAGGTGGTAAAAAAATGTGACCTTTTAAAAAAAAACTAGGGATTTTTAACTTCCTGTGTCCATTAATTCACTGTTTTCCCAGTGTGTTATCTGTGGAATTCCAATGTTGTGCTGAAGGTGTTTATTTTCATGGGCAAATATAGTCGTTTGCAAAGCAATAAGCTGTTTAAAATGTCTGGAAACCTTTATATTAGTGACACAAAATACAAACTGCAGCATATGAGACTAACTGACTCATTATGTGATAGGTCACCAGGAAATATTAGTGCTATTTACACTGGGGAAAAAAATGCACACTTACGAGTACAGGCCATAGAAGCAGGGTCTCCCTCAGCACGGAAGTAGTTTTTCTCACAGCCACAGTGCAGAGAACCCTCATGGTGAGAGAAACTATGAGGTGGACACTTGGAACACTCCATATTCCCGAGAGTAGATTTGTAGAAGCCTGCCCTGCACACTGAAAACAAAAACAACACAGACAGATACATGAGCATCATGCTGAACCAGCACATCGACAGCTATGTAATAGCTGCATTCTTCTTCAGAGCACCTTCAACAATTGCAAGTCAAAAAATGAAAGATTGGAGATGTTTAATGCACTCTCTTTGTCTCTCTCACACACACACACACAAACACAGACACACTGACACCAACAAAGTGCTGGAAGGAGACAGAATGTATATCTGCTGTTAATGTAACAGGAATCCATTGGCTGCTAGTAAAAACAATAATTCTCTGAAATGTCTTTGCATCTATTTCCTCCTCTCTTCAACTCTCAGAGGGCACAATATGAATAATGCAGATTGTCCCCTCAGATAAAAGGGATGTGCTCTTTAAATATCTGTGGTATTAAATGTGCACTCAGCAGCTCTTTTAACTCCTACTCACCACTAATCTGTTGCAATCTGTGCAAGTAGGGTGACACTCTACCTGTGTAAAGTATATTACATGTGAAAGTAGACTGTATGTGTGTCTGTTTTTCTGTGTAGGATGGAAGATCAAGGGGGAAGATAAAAAAAAAAGACTTCCCCTTGTGTTTTTTTGTTCTTCTTCCTTTCTCTACATATTTAGTTCCACTCTACTTTATTCAGTGCTCCTTTTTTCTCCCACCACCAAAGGTTGAAACCTCTGTCAACTTATCCAGAGTTATAGTGAGATAAAAAGCATTTAGGCATACAAACTGTCTCTTTCCATGATGGTCAACTGCATTTAGAGTTCACCATCAACAGTACTGTATTTCCAAGCATGAGAGGTATCTCTACTGCGAGACACAGTAACTGGAAATTCAAGCTCCTATAACCATTCCTCCAGTTCCTGCCACAAAAATGGCAGAAATTTTATATCGGAATACTGTATGAATGTGCTATCCATCTATCCATCTTCTTAAACATATCCAAGTCAAAGTCACAGTGATTATTAAATTCAGCTAAGTGTGCATAAGCTGTCTAGATGGGATGTGTCTAATATGATGTTAATATAGTACGATTTTTACTTATGGCAGCTCATAGGTGTGTCTTTATGCCATGCCTTTATGGATGTCTTATCTCTTTGGCATGTGTTTCACCAGCTCTTTGAAGATAGATATTTATCGTCTGTTTAGCGTAGTACTGCTTGTAATTCTTCATTTCTTACAGCTTATAAATTAAAAATAAAAACACAAGGTCTCAGAGGACAATTTCAGATTGCAAGTCTTGTTTGTTTAGAAGGAAAAAAGAGCATAATGTATTCCAAGACTGAGTCCATGTGCAGAAAGATCGAGGCAAGGAAGTAATCAGGTTTAAATGTTTATTTTTTGCATTTTTCACTTTTTATGAAAAAGTTTAAACCAACAGCTACTGTGTTTGTCTTTTTATGGCCATTAAGGTGTATTTGATGACCTTTTTCTATTTTCTGCTGGATTTATAACCAGTTGCAGTTGTAATATATGCTTCTTGTAGACCCAGTGTTGTGCACATACTCAGACAAGCTTGCGCTCTGTCTCTTTTTCTCTCTCTCTCTCTCTCTCTCTCTCTCACACACACACACACACACACACACACCTACACACACACAGTCAGTTAGCAAGCTAGCGTCAGCCAAGCATATAGCCCCTGCCCCAACAGGGAGTGCCTCTAAACGGGAACTACGAGTATTAATAGCAAACTCAGCCAGCCTGTCTGGGAGGGAGCAAAACATCACAGAGGTAGAAACAGGTGAATCAATATATAAAGCAAACTAAGGTCACCATCAAACGCCCACACTCATAACCCTAGCCCAGAGGAATGGAAGACATCCTTTTTTCCCTTGCTGGTGACCTATATCGCTTGGCATATTATGTGTTGAACACTGTAGCAAAGAAAGCAAGAAAGGGTACTTTTTTTGATGCCAGTGTTACCATGAGTAACAGCTCAGATAAAAATAATAACTGTACAACACAAAATCTCACGAAATAGTCCTCCACTTCAGCCCCCACATTTCACAGCTGATGTTAGAGGAGTGAAAGAAGAGTCAGTAAGTCAGACACTAAAGAGAGGGGCATGACCAAAGAATCAGCTGCCTCCATAATGGAGTAGAATAGAACACATGTCCTTATCTATCTATATCTGCCATTTTACAGAGTGGATGATGCTTTGCAGCCTGGTTCCATGCATCTGAAGGTTGGCAGGCCGCAGTGCAGGCAAGGCAAGGCGACTTGTGTCTGTGTTAAAGGGTGAAGTGTTCACCTCCCATTATGAATTATTCAAGAGCAGAGTCGCTCTGTCTGATGTTGCTGCTGCTTGCCCAGCCCCTCTGCTCCCATTTCTCTTTCTTTCATTCTTTCATTCTTTCTTTCTTTCTTTCTTTCTCATATAATTTACACACACATAAAGGCATAGAGCACTCCTGCACACCATGACCACGGACTGTATCTCTGCACATGTAGCCTCATTAAATACAAAATCTTTTCGCCTAACTCTGAAGTGGAAACGTTAAAATGAGGATGACACCCCTCGGTCAGCATACACATATAAATATAGGCATTTAGAATACATGGGGACGGGAGTGAGGGGTATTTTGCGTCTGCGCACATTTCCATCACCTCTGAAAAGTACCATCGCTCTGAGACGCACATCAGCCCCAGCGGGACTGCTGAGCCGGGCTCCTCGGGCCAAGCCTCCCTAACGCCGACTAAAAATACCAGAGGCCTCCGGACGTCCCGCAGCGAGCCAGCATTACACCACCTAACAGGACATGCTGCACCACAGCACAGAAACTAATGACTTTCGAAACTTTAGATTTTTTTTCCTTCTAATTATGGAAAATTTAAAATATATCGGATAGCTAATGTCAGCACAAAGTCTCCTCAAAGGCTTCTCAAAGTGAAAATGAATCCTCCCCGCTGAAATATATTACTGAGGCGTTTCTCTGTATTTCCTTAAACTTTTCCCTAAAGTTTTACGGGATCATTAAGACCTAATGAAAACCACACAGTAAAATTAAATAAAAATGCTTGCTGAGGTGCGGTGCGGAGATGGAAAATTCAGCGAAGTACAGACGCGAGGAAAACATCATAAGTTTGTCGTAATCCTTTTAAACTTGAGGTTTCTTTTCTACTGATGTTTTTTTGTCCTTTACTTGTTATAACGCACTTGATTCATTTCCTAATTTACTGATAGCTTATATAAACTACAGTAAGACGTCAACGAACTCACAGAAGATGTTTTTTATGGCCATCGAGTTTTAAATGTACAAACAGCCCCCCACGGTCAAGTGGACTGTTTTATAATATCTGCGCCAGGGTAGATTTTATCACCTTCAACTTATTGGCGTGAAATAAAAAATAAAGCCAGTAAAACTGACGTTGCGTTTCGGTCGTGTAAACACTGGCCTACAGTTCAACGTAAAAGAACATGAAAAAAGAGTGTCTTTGAATTTGTGACATTATGTTTATTAACATCAGAATTTTCAAAATTGGTACAGCTTCCCAGCGTGTTTATTGTCTGCTTTATTTTTAAAGCAAACGGTTTATGATCTAAATAAAGATTAAGAAGATCTAAGAAAGCCCTTTAAGTGCATTTACACTCTGTGATGATACCTCTTATTTTCTTTGTGTCACGGAAAAAAATGTGTTTGTGGACTTCATTTTAAGGTTTGTAGTAAATTACTACTGTTTTTTTTTTCTACTTTGTTACTTGCAGAAATTAAAGCCCGGTGAAGGATCGATATGAGTTCTCTTTCATCGTGAGGACTGTCAGAGTCGACCAAAACAGACGTACGTTTCCATCTGTTTAACTTTTAACCGGACCCGGAGAAACAGCGCTCAAGTTATTCAAAACGTGTTTGTCTTTTTCATATTTGTGGTGTACAAGTCTATATGAATTTCTATACAATGTGCTGTATAGACGAGGCAGCTCGATACTGACACTCTCTGGCTGATTTATGACTCTGGAGGGCGAACTTAATTTCCTGATTTCTTCATTGTATTGACACTTTCCCTGTTCCAACTAACATGCAAACTGTTTAGTTAGTTTATCTGTTTGTGTGTGTGTGTGTGTGTGTGCCTTCTCATTGTGTCTTTTCTCTCTGATATTCACTCGTATTAATTACACGTTTATCCTAAACTCTTAAACTATCCCCCTGCCCCACTCACTCCCCGTTCTGTATCTTCTCACTTTCTCCCTTTCCTCCAAACGCACGGTAAAATACTTACACTCTCCTACCAGTGGAATTTTGTGTATTTTTTTTTAAAGGTCAATGTGTATTTTGTGTGGTCTTGCTTATTTTTTGCCATCGTGAGCCAAACTAAAACTTCACCAGTTTTATTTTTAAACCAAATGCTTAAATGTGGATTTGCATTAGGCCTGGGTGGCTTTGACTCTTTTCTATTTATTTAGCTTCACCACAGAACTGCATATTTTCCCGACCCATGCCTTCGTGTCAAACACCATAAATTAAATCGTATGCTCTCTTGCATTGTGTTAACAGCTAAAGAGATATAGTTCCCAGACACCAAATGTTGTGCGTAAAAAAGGGGGACACTGTCTTTTTTTTTTTTTAGCATTAAATGAATGGTTTACATTCCACAAACATTTTTCGTTAAGAAAACATCAGGCTTAATGGTTTAAAAGAAATCACAAAACTTATAGGGTCAGAAGAAAATCCACTGAAACGTGACAGCCCTGGTTAAATCATTCATTTATTAAGTGCGCGACAAGTGAAACTTTTTGTTTGATAATTCTTGGATTATAAAACAGATCCTTTGGCGTGACCTACAAACTAACGTCCAAAACTTTCCAAACTTCTCCTACAACACCAGCCTTAATCTGGAAGTTTACACGGGGTGGGTTTGTCTCTGAACATTCAATTACTGTGGTGTAAACTACACCATCTACAGTATACAGACGGATTCCATTACTTTATCGTCATTAAGGTTTAAACTGTTGGGTATCCTAAACTGAGACCTTTGAGCCGGCGTGTGCAGATAATTCACATAAAGCACCATTTAGATGGCTATCGGTGTTAATAGGTTCTATTCACATTCACAGACTCATTTTTCTTTTTTCTTTCGGACTTTGAAGCAGAATAACTCTAAACATTACCCCTTACATTATGGGACATAAACCACAGAGAATTGGACATTAAAAATAAACTCAATTACATTTTTTCTGTCTCTTGTGGAGTGCTAAGGGTTAGAGCTCATCCTCAGCGTGCATTTGCATTTACTGCCCCTGCTTAACACACACACATACACACACTTTGACCCGAACACGTTAAAGTTTTAAAGATGTCAGAATGTACACCAATAATTTACAAAGTTCAAACCAAACCTCCCTCTGTTGTGTAAAGTTTTTTTTTCCCCCTTTCTTTATTGTTTGTAGTTTAGTTTAATATGTTTACATAAATGACTGTGCTGAGAGTGGACCTGCCTGCCGTAGCCTGTTTCTGCCCCGGCTTCAAAATACTGCCACAAGCTTATATTCACCTAGAAAGCGACCAAAACCTAAAGAGAGATAAAGTGCAACGTCTTTGTCGCTCATTTAACATAAGATCGGCTTTAAATGCAACTTTTAAAAAAGTCGTGACTTCTTAAAACTGCAAATTTACATGATCACAACGGTAGACTTCAAGTCTTTATTCGAGCGGAAACCATTAAAAAAAACAGCCACGTTTTTACGCACTATGCGAATGCTCTCATATTCTATTTATTGCCTTAAAACTGAGTTAAGCACACAGTTACCCAGTAACTGGGGCGTCTACCCCAAATGGATTCTTGAGTAAAACAGACAGACACGCACATCTCATATAAACACAAATATCGGAGTTTCTTCACATCCATTCGTCCCATAATCACGCTTCTTTGGAAGCTGTCTAGACATCACTTAGTTTATTCATCTCTATTTGAAAACTATTAAGTCCTCTTAGCCATATTATCGGAGATCGCGCTACCTTGTCTGGCTTGTTCGGATCTGGATTCAAGTTTACTCTCTGATTATTACTATCTGCTGGCGATATGATCCAGTTTGTCGGTGATGTCCAGTGTCACCGTGATGCACTCTGGATCGTCCTTTGATTTTTGAGACTACAATTTAGACAGTAAGCCCTCGCCGAGCGCACAGCACTGACCGCGATACGTGCCGTAGCGCACCATTCATACATAAACACAAGTGCGCGCATACACACAAACACACATGTCCGCAGCCTGAGTTCCCTTACCTTCATTGGGGGGATAGAAGACGGGAAACGCGGGGATAACGCAGGACAACAAAAGAAGTAAAACGAAAAGGAGTGATCGCGGATTGCAATCCATGGCGGCGGATCAGAGACACATAACTCCATGAAGCCACTGACTGATCTGGGAACGTCTTCTCCCCACTCAGCTTTCTCACTCTCTCTTGCTCCGTCTCCCTCCGGTTGGAGGAGTTTTCCGCTGGGTCCTACAGAGTCTAACAGACATCAAAACAGCGTTCAAGTTCATCACAGGTCATTTTAGAATTTCTACCACAGGCATCTTTAAAAAAAGAAAAAAAAGAAAAAAAAAAAAAAGAATGACGAATTCAGCTGTTCAGAGTATTTTATCGTCTATTTCACCGAAATCTGTAAAATGAATCACTTCGAATGGAGAGCAGGGGCTGAGATAAACGTTATGGATTTATCTAGAAACAACAGTCTGCACTATGTTTTCTTTTACCAAATCTTTCCTTACACTTAAAGATTGTTTATTCTCTCCCAAAATATTTGGTCATAATGGATTACATTTGGCTCAGTTACTATTATGAATGAAAATTCAGCGTGAGCCCGTGTTTAAACAAAGCCACATAAGCACCATGAGAAACTTTATTTATTTATTAAATAAATAACATAAAGTCTGTGGTTAAGGCCCTACTTTAATTTGTTTATTCATTTTGGTTTTGGCTTTAACTTTTAGTGTCCTCTTGTTTTTAAACTGGAAACTGGGACATACAATGATGTTATGGTGTCAATTCTGCTTTGGCAAAAACTGTAAAGCACTGCAAAAGTGTAAAAGAACAGTAAGTCACACAGGATTATTAAATAAGGATACAAAAACAATTGTTTTGTCATATTATGTGGCTGTTTTGTAATATAACATTGACAAATTTATGTTATATTTAAGCTTATAGCTAAGTTTAACCTATTATTCATACTATATAAATACTTAATTCTGAAGAACCAATATCCCTAGTTTATACTGTTTTCAATGTTGTAATACTCACCCACAGTGGGTTTTATTTCTTTGTGCTGAAGGACATATGTTGTACGTGTATTTCGTTCTACTGTCTGCATTTCACTTTGAAGGCCATTAGGGGCCCCTGACACCACAATACTTGAGGTATACTGAAAGGCTGGGGTGGCAGTGTAACGTCATGGCCCTTGCTGAGACGCCAGCTGTTGTGGTGGGGGGTTGAAGGCTTGTGATGTATGGGCAAAGTTAAAGGACATAGCACACACAGAGAAACAATGCCGCTTCACTTGGATTTGAAATATCTGCTCCTGAATATAAATAATTTTCTCAGTTTACTGATGAAATATTTATTATCCTGTCATACATCCATCTTAAATCAAATAAAAAGAAATATTTTTTAGCCTCTATTGAAGGTTTAATTTACAAACATGTCAAAAAGGTTGGAGAGGTTGCTAAGGAATGTAGTACCCAGTTTAAGTAATGATAATGATATGCAGTCACTGAATTAAACTAAACTTTAAAACAAACCACTGAACACACAGCTAAATGTGATGTGAACAGACCTATACGTTTCACAGCTTTAGAATAAAATTTACTACATTCAATTATTGCTTATATAACACAATCCTGCAAATCAAGGACAGCAGTTTTCATTTTGCCATGTGTCATGCTCAGTGAGCTAAGTAGCTTGTAGGATGTTAAACCATCCTTCAGTAAATCAGTTGTTAGTTTGCAGTATATTTAACCTAAATATTAGAAAAAATAATAACTTAGCAGTCAGCTGAAAAAACCACCAGAGAAATTTACGAGCTTCAGGTTGTCAATGGATACAATGAAGAATGATGCCAAGAGGTCTCTGACTGCATTATTAAGTGACTGTGGCATGTGGATTTACAGCAGGTTTTAGACATGCCAGCCTTTGTCACACATCATCTTCTACATCCCACTAATTCACTTATTACACACTGAAAGAGATTAATACAAGAGGCCCCACAGCTAGCAATCAATTCAAAGGATGGTCATTCTGGGCTCACAGTTTCCAGGCTTTAGCTTCACTGCAGAATCTCCTTTTAGTTTTTTAATCAGAATATTAGGACAATTATACTCAAATCTGGAAATGATTTTATTTCTTAACTTTAAGAATTTTTAGACACCAAAGTCACTGCTGCCCCAAAAGAAGACAATTAAACAATTAAAAATGGCAAACTCACATTAGAATGAAAAGAATGTGAACAAATTCAAGTTCTCAATATAAGTGACTAAGATTATACCTTGGCATTTAAAGGATCTTCATGCTGACAGTCAAACAGAATTAGTAGTTATCGTTTTCATTTGGTCGTCTGAGAGGCACTGTCACTATGTTTTTAGTCAATAAACCTGCAAGTTAGTTCAGACTAATTGCTGGAAATCTGTTTCTGATTGTGGTGAATTGGAAGAATGCAATGGGTGCCTCCCATCTATCCACTCCAGCATTTTTTCCCCCCTCTTCTCAATGAGCGCTTGTCCATCTTGAACTCTTGCCAGTGGAACAATCCAGTATGAGATGGAGGAAAATATTGATTTAAAGCCGCAATTGTAAGTCATCATGTGTTCTGACAAGGCTGTTATAGCGTTCCAAACTCATAGAACAGATGTTTTTTAGAAGCGGCTTTGAAGCCTCCAAGACTTGGCCTTTTTATGCAGTAACATACATGCAAACAAACAAACAAACAGAAAAGCTGACTGTGATTATTGCTTGCTGTCAGTACTCTCTTCCTCCCTGTGGTTCTCAGACGGCACATTCCTCCATACGCACAGCGTACAGCAGGAGGAGAAGCCAGCAGGCTGCTGGCATGTAACACTACCCCCCCCCACACACACACACACACACCAAACATCATACCACGGAGGCTTTCTTACCATTGCCAGCACCACAACTTTTCACCCTTTCCCCCCATCCTTTTATTTTCTTAGAAGGATTATTTACAATATTATACTTATGTGGACTAGAAGAACACAACTAACATTTTTTATGCATCCATTAAAGAGAAATACTAATTAAAAAAAAAAAAAAGCCTAACATTTGTTCGACAGTACTATGTGTTAGCTTGCTCCCAGAAATTGAATGGAGGTGAAATATTTCTTTGAATGTACTAAAAACATCGTTGTAAAGACAGGATTACATATTCCCCTTATTGAATTGGCCGATGGTGTCAAATTGATTAAAAGTTGATTAAAGGGAGTCGAAGCATCTGATTACAAAAACCTTTCTGTTTTTCACAGATGCAACCAATTCCCCGTGAATGTCTGTGATCTAAGATCAAGGAAAGGAAGTCTTTATGCTGGGAAAAGACGTTAATTACAGCATCACACATGGAGCATTCACTCTTATCGTATGAAGAATGTGTTCAGTTGAGTGTGTCTAACTATACAACTAAACAAAAACCCAACTGCCCCTCTATTTCCTGGATTTGCACCAATGAATAATTGGGTTATGGTTCATGTGGTAAATCCCCCCACTCTTACCCTTAGAGAGAGATGGCTCTGATAAGTCTGAATGACCAGCCATGACAGAGTGAAGCAGAGCAAGGCGTCTTTCCACATCCACTCATGATCATGTCCTCTCGTATTGTCACAATTTAGTGGGTGGGGGTGACAAGGCCAAATTTATAAATCATGCTGGGGCAAATTTTTCAGTTGTTTTATGAGTTTGTTTTGATATAAATAGGAAAAAAGACTGGTTGTTAAATGTGACTATTGTTCACTGTTAATACTGTCAATAAACTGTTCCCATCAACAAAACCTCAAAATATATGGAGCTGCTGCAGAAATCAGCATGCTCTTCAGTTTATCTTTGGTTTCCTATGCTTTCCTGCATGACTCTTGACTGGCTTGTTTCTGCTATGGCACAAGTATCGGTTAAATCTGTGTTCACTCATGTAGCGCAAAACCGGTGTTAGACAAAAGCCTTTAACTAAAATCAAAGGACCAATACTGCAGTGCAACGCTATGTTGCTCTATTCAAAATATTGCTTAAGACATATAAACAGTTTCCAGCCCAATCTAGTAAAATTGCTGCAAGCGAATACTTTGGACTGTCCAGGGGACGTTCCTGGTTTGAGATCAGTTACAGAATGATACCAAAAAAAAAAAAGAAATAAGACAGAAAGAACTGGTGTCTTTCCCCCTCTGAAGCACTTATGCATTTTTTTTTAATCCCATATAAAGTAAACATGTGCAAAAGTTTCCTTCCTTTCTTTCTGTCTTTCTTTCTGTATTTGAGACATGACATTTCAATTACCCATTATTGAGACAAGGAATTTCTGCTAGTTTTTAATTTTTTTAATTAAAAAAAAAAACAGTTACTTGTAAATGAAACAGTGTGGAAATGGTTTATTTTTATTCCCCCCCTCTCTCTGTCTTTCCTCTTCTATCTTGCCTCTTTTCTCTGACTACTTAGTCAAAGTGGGTATTGTTGGTCAAACCTGTTCCCTACTTTTTGTTTTCTTTTTTTTTTTTTCCTTATAATTACATTTGGTTGCAACATAATTGCTGGCTGGTTAACCTTGTTATTTAAATGAATGAACTGGCATGGTTTATGCTGTCAGCAGGGGGTGATAAGGAGTGGATGTCAGGTGTGCCCAAGTTGCACAACTCTCACCATACAAGGAAACCTGGGAGTTCCCTCTGTGGTTAGGTTTGCATGACAAAAGCACTTTAAGTTTAAGAAAATAAATGTAATCTTAAATATCAAATAAATAAGACATAAGTCAATGTAAACATCTTTCCCACAGTTTTGTCACAAAAGATGACAAAAGATTTCAAATATATTCAGTTTTGCATAAGTCGCTACAAATGTAAAAAGAGATATTGTCAGTGAATATATTACTGATGCATATGTGTGGCTTTATGAAAATGTTAGTTAATAGCATTTTGTTATTAGATTCATTAAAAAAGTAATTGGCTTCCCTCAAAATAATTTGCTGATGCAATTAAGTTTTATACAGACGTAAACTGTCAGAGAGCGGCTCGTGTTGCTGTTGCGTACCAACCATTTCAAACTAATTAACTTGCAAAATGACAAACACATAACTTCCCACATGCCTGAGGATTCTCCCTTGGGAAAGCAAATCCGTCATGAATTTGCTACAGCTAATAGCCTTACTCACATATGTCTACCATATACGTTAGCAACATGGAACACAGTGACATAGATGTGGATATTTTTTTCCTCTAAAAGAATGTACACAAAAAACTCAGTCCTACCTGGCAGCATATTTAGCTAAAGAATTGCTCGAAACTAAACAGTCTGACATAAGGGTTTATTTACTGTAGGACAACTAAACAAGGCTAGACCATAAGAGCCGGTAATTAGAGAGCGAGGAAACAACGTGGTCTCCTTGATGGCATTGAGGTTTTGTCACGAGGAGACACAAAAATCCAAACATGCTGACACAAACTTTCTTTCTGAAACTCAGAAAGAAAGTTTGCTCGCTCTCCTTTTACTTTTTTCTCTCTGCTCTCTCTCTCACACACACGCATATATGCACACACACACGGCCTCGACTGTTTTTTGGAGACATTCAAGGAGTTGGCTGTAAATGTTTAAAACTGCCCCAGTGATTCATGTATTTGAAATTGAATGAATATGAATCCATAACTAATCTAATTATATTTACTTCTGCAGTCCTTTATAATTTTATAATATGCACCATAAATAAATATGTAAAATAATGATCATATGCATGTTATCTCCAACTCAACTCAAATTGAAAAGCTGTTTTGGCTTCATATGTGAAAAATCTTGTTTCCACAGGGGGAAAAAATAGAAAAGAAAAACCTCCTGTGAAGCACTTGATCACTAATTTTACTGTAATAATAAACTAATTTCACGGTGTTGCAACATAAGAGTCTTGGCCAAATACTGCCTGAGATAATTAGCGCAAGTGAATGAAAGGGTTGTGTTTAGTGGGCTACACAGAGACGGCTCTGTCCTGATACAACAATGTGTTCATATTAGAATCAGCTTTCTTCAACCTTTGAAGGACAGCATCCTTACTCCCATCTCACTCCCTATAGCGTTCCTTCTGCCAGTATTGTCTTGGATACCAATCCTCCTCCATCTGCTAGGATTAAACTTCTGCACACCCCAACACACATGCCTCCCACCCCCCCAAGACAGGTTTTATAACGATGCCAAATGAGACCTGGACGGCAGTGCACTCCACTTCCGAAACAAATCCACTCTTTTTTTAAATTCTGCACTTGAAAAGTTTTTATATGAGAATTTTGCATCTCTGTTATTTAGTTTTAATAAACAATAACTATTTAGAAAGAATCAGTAATAAAACTCAGTATTTCCACTGATTATTGTTTCAGAGTGTAGTTAGATTGTATTTTAAATCTCAGTGTAAAAATGTTCAGTGTTAAGGTCTAACCAACATAATGTCATCGAATGAATAATTGTAATCATGCCTGTGTACTCTGTGTGATTTCTAATGGTTTCACTCTGAGAGCAGCATTATTCAGTGGGAAGACAGCTCTAAAGAAGGCTTGTTGCTGCACTGTTGCAATGACACCTAACTAAAATATTCAGGAGAAAAGGACCTTAATTATACAGATGATGGAGTAAAGGCCCTGAAGTTGTGTGCGTGAGTGTGTATCAGCGTTGCACAGCTTCCATAATAGCTGCTAATTGGCTAATGGCTCTACAGACCTCTCACTTTCATTGGTGCATCTTTGTTGTTGTTGTCTAGACTGTTGCTGCACTTTTTATTTATTTTTACTCACATGTGCATATATGTATATATAAATGCAAACGCACAAAGTGTCTATGAACATTTGCACACCATAAACATGTGCAAGACACAGTGATCCACAGTTAAAGTAAACATTTCACATCAGTAAAAATAAAGATGGGTGAATTGTGTGAGTCTATTGTGTTTAATTCTTGTGAAGATACACACACGCACAAACACACACACACCCACACACACTTGTTGCTTGAATCCTGCCAAAGCTACAAAATGAGGTGTTCCTCTCTAATGAATCATGGCTGCTTATAAGGTTACCTGAGCAACAGTTCAAGCTGTTGAGCCAAAAAGCAAGACAGCTGGAGCACTGAGTGACACTGAACAGTGTCGCGTGAGTCCTAATTACATCACATTAATATGATTATTTCAGCACTTATTCATCAAATTATACTCTTGCAGACTGAACATTTACACTGAAGGTTGATTTAGCTGTGTAAAGAAAATGAATAGGGGTCTGACACAGAAGAAAGTCCTGGAGATACAGAATGGCATCAGGATTAATGTGCCCTTTGACAGATGATGCAAAACAAGTCCTAGCCAAAGCTAAAACAGAACAGAATGTAAAGTGAAAATCCTAATAATAACATCTTTTTCCAAGACTGTAGACCTAAACTACCCTAGTTTCTGTCATCTGCTTCTAGTCTTGCCTGTGGAGCTGTAACAATTTGGCACGCCTGGTGAAAACCAAGCCTATGGGTGTGGTGCACAGCTACAAATTTAATCCCAACTGCATTACTAAGACCCTGTGTTGAAACATTATGAATGTCCGGGCTAAGTTCTTACTCGAGGTCTCACGGGAATGTTGTTTTGTTTGTGGCAGCACTCTTGAGTGTGCTACTATGCATAAAATGCAAATTACAAGCCCACTGGAAACCCAGCTAGACATTTCGTACAATATAGTTATTCATTAGTCAAACTTCTCAACCACAATATATTTCAACTACTTTAACAGTGAAGCAGTATGTAATGTATTTCACAGAAGCAAAGATAAACTTTTCTTATCATCAAACAACTTTAACAAGTTATGAGATTTAATACTGCCTTTGGCTACACTGTTGACCGAAAAAGTGCAAAACCTCCACCTTTTACATACTGGATGGGTCTTTGAATGCAGCAATAAACACACATTTACAGGGCAGTTATGGATCATTAAAAGCTTTATAGAAACTGCAGTTGTTCGTGCGTAAGCAAGCAAAACTCTGCCACAGAACTCAAAAGTAAAACGTTTGAGGGAAAGTGATGCTGAGCTGCTGATGTGAGCAAGTGAATAATTGGTGTGCTTCTCGGACAGAGGGTGATTGTGTTTGTTCGGTTGAAAATAATCACCTCAACTCATAATAAGAGGTTGTCACATCCATGATTATACATTGCTGATGACGCTCAAACTGCTTACTCATCAAATTAAGTTGCACACTCAGATAAAAACGGCCATGTATGAATAATAACACATTGTATCACTTTCCCACAGTGACTGAGTTGAATGTATTCATGCTTTTCTAGCTATACAAATGAATACAATAACACTTCTAAGATATTAAGTACAACCAGTTCAATGTGCCTGTGCTAAGTCTTTCTAAGCTTAAGCTCTTGAAAACAAAGCCTAATCAATGTATTTTCCTTTCTCGAAATTTGAACCAATTTGTTTGCCAGATTTGTGTTTTGAAGAAATAAATGATCTGCCAAAAGTTCTGACACATGAAAGCATTTAAGAATTATTGAAAGCTACAGTAAAGTATAGGCAAACGCTCTTAGCTTTGCTGATCATAACCGAGTCTGTTCCCGTAAAACCCACATGGCACTTCATCATGGAACAGGTATGCTGGCAAGCATTAGTGTATTATTTGTCAGCACAGTCAAAGTATGTATATCCTCTGGAAACACATGGTTACCATCAGCACAACTCAGACCACAAAACCACAGTGTTAGTCTAATCTCTAAATACCGTGTGTAATGGACTCTGTGTCATTATGCTCCTTTGCTTTATGACACACACGAAACAGCGCAATGTATTTGTAGCACATTTAACCAGAGCACTGAGTGGGAAAATCTTCATCAGTCATCACAGCAGCTCTTTCATGTACAACATGTCTGATGCTCTTCCTGTCTTCTTTAAGACATTTTGAAATGATTCTGGGGAAGGATTCGCATGCTTTTGCTAACAAGGACACTCAGCGGCTAAATACGAGTTTGAGCAAGTCTTTGTGATTTAGTGTCTGGTTTCTGGCCTGGCCTGAGGTGTGGCCTGACTGTCTTTAGCTTATACCGCTTCTCTGACTAAGTGTCTCCGGCTCATCTTTTCCTCTACAAAGAAAACACTGATATTACATCAATTTGCCAGGATTAGCGTATTTTGCTGGACATTGCTTCAAGATAGCTGTAATCTAAACCACTGAAGGAATCTATGTATGGACTTTGGAGAACTTCAACTTGCCTCTCATGTGTTGTTCGCCTCTTTTCTGCGTCATATCTATGTGTGTGTAAGAGTGAGTGTGTGCGTGTTCACCGCATGTGAGAGAGCGCGGAAAGTATTGAGAAGACAACAAACCAGAAAATTACCCTGAGCAGCCAGCTGTTTCTGAATCTCATCATAGGAATTTATCAACACGCATATTTCTGGCTCCAACCTCCTATGGTGCTACGAATATTTCTGTGAAAAGAATAATCATACAACTTTCTCATCTACGCGTGTGAGAGCTAGCTGCTTATCATGGGTATTTTGAGTTTTCATTTCATTCGGATGAATGCATAAATGAATTATTCTTGCATATCTGAACTTCTAGGGAGGAGAGGGTGTTTGATCCATTCTAATATATGGATGATTGCAATACACTGTGATTCAAATTATGAAGCATGTACTCATCCTCAAAAACACAGTATACAGTCCAACTGGCAGCTGAAATGCTCCTAATTGCAAGGCACAAACAAACATGAAAAATGAAGCAACTGTGCCCAATTAGGAGATATTTTTTGCTTTGCATTCTATGCTTCTATGGATGATTAGATGCCTGTTCAGGTAAGCAGTTAGAAAGGAGTGCTTCTGAAATGTGAATAGTCAGGTCAGAAGTGAGGATCCAAAATTTGCTGTGAATTTTGGGAGTTGTGCTATACCATGATTTATTATTGACATGTTAATTATACTCAGTTGTTAATTGAAATTTGAGGATTATCTTTTCTGTGCACATGAGTAAATTGTGTTGTATTGTACTTGTTTTGTCTTGTCCAAATGTCTTAGTACTGAAGATGAACAGGGATAGGAAACCCACAACGACTAAAGGTGGTTTCCGTTGGAAGACAATTCCAGCTTTCCACTCCTCTTCTTCTTTGGAAAAATATCACAAGTGATTTGTTTAGTGACTCAAAATTTTATAATTTGATACCTTTTTGTGATCCAAGCACTACTGGTGTCCACAGTAAATTAAATTACATTAAATTAAGAACAACTTCAGTGTAAAGGTATTTGTATCTTTGCCTGCATACGCCTATGACCAATAAACTGTTACTTATGTAGAGCTTTAAGAAGTCTAAGCACTTTTTTTTACCACAAGCCTCATTCACACACACATTCATACACCCACCTTTCTATGCCCAAGCCATTTTTTGACTCAACACTCACACATTTAAACTCCGATGGACGCATTGGGGGCAACTTGGGATTCAGTATCTTGCCCAAGGACACCTTAGCAAGTAGACTAGAGGAACTGGGGATCGATCCACAGACCTTAGTAGGCAACCTCGAGAGCCACAACTGCACAGTACCATGGGTCACTATGCCTGTGTGAATGGGGTTTTAGCAGTTGATTTCATAGTGACTGCCGGCAACCTTTAGCAACCTCTCACAAGTGCACAGACATTTTCCTGGTTTTCAGTTGGTTGCCGATAGGTCACTAGGCCTTTGTGACTGAGGCCTTACGCATTCAGAACTAGTGTGCTAATATTTGTTAGACTCGTTGTAGGCTTGAAATTCAGTGGCTTCAGTTAATTAGCTTACATCCAAATCTGTGCACAGGTTAGATGCTTAGATTTGGTAAGAGGTTATATAAACATTCGTGTGTTAACAAACTTTACTTAAATATGGATAAAAATTCAGCCTCAGCATAAAATGATTCAGATTAAGATTTATTAAGGCCTGTGTTTAAGTCTTATGTGCCCAGTACACACAAATAAATCTACTTTATCAAAGCAATTAAAGTAATTGTACTTCCAACTTGTGCTTTCAATTTTGCTTGACAAGCAGCAAGTCTCTATGGACTTGGCCCAATAATCATAGCACTATTTAACACACTCCCATCACACAAATTATGTGCATACTTTTCCCATGTGAAAACTGTGTAAGTACCTTCCTTGTGTATAGCATACCTAGTTTGCTTAAGTGAACATACAGTAAAAATCCTATTGTAATCCCAAAGTGCAACTTTGCATCACTGTTGGTTCAGAGAGTAACAACAGAGAAGGGCAAGCACTAAAACATAAACATGCAGAATGCTGTATGAATCTCGTGTCAGTGTCAGGACACAGTGCACTGAATTCCGTGATGTCTCTGGCTTGCATGTATGCACAAGCTAATATACACATGAATGCATGTTAGACGGACTTAAGCGTTGTGACACAGGCCCAGTGGCACAATTTCTCTGACACACAAGCTTACCATCATGGCATCCATTACCTTGCTTCCAAATGACTATTTTCTTGTAACTTCTCAGCAGACCTGCTGTCATTAATTGGGGCTGGCCTTAAGCCAAATGTGCTCTTTTCTTTCGCAATCTGTGCAACAATGCACATGACTATTGGTGCCTTTCTTTAGTCATTATCTCAGGTCAGTGGAGTGTCTAACAAGGGATGGCATTAACACATAAAACAATGTTTTGCTAATTTCAAATTAGTTGACACGCCAACAAAGATGTTGTTTTACAAAGTTACAACTACTCTGACAAGATTTTTTTTAAACTTAAGATAGTCTTCTGATTGCTATCTGCTAGACTAATAGACTAATAGTACATGAGATACATTCTTACAGGGAGATGCCATTTGTGAGACACACTTACCAGGGTTTGTTTATAACTGAAAGGTTTACAATCCAAACACCTTGATTTTTGGCAAAAAGAAATAGAGTTCACACAATAAAAGGAAACCATAAAAGTAGGTCTGCTATTCAAAAATGTGTTACTTACCAAAATAAAAAATCCATTATAAAATGTGAACGCTACAACAACTGAAAACAGTGTTGTACATGGAACACAGTGTGCTTATGCTAACAAAGTGGAAAGATTTGAATGCCATTATAGCATAATCAAAACATTAGTAACCTGTTTCGAGCCTTGGAGGTTGTGATGATCACAACTTTAGATGGGCCTGCAGTAAGAGAAGAGAGAAAAGAAGGAAATAAAGAGACAAAGAGCAGACGCACACTATGGGAGAGAGAAGAAAATGCAGTAATGACATGCAATAGTGGCATATAAATGCATGGAGAGTGAAAAATGGAGAAGTCCTTACTGTATCATGGGAAGTCCCACAGCAACCTGAAGCTATAGCAACAGAACCAAGGTCAACTGATTGAGACCTAGCACTGTTATAAACCTAAACTTAAAAGTTGAGAGGATGTCTGTCCAAACTGGGAGCAGCACTTTTGATGTTAGAAGAAGAATTTAAATTTAAATTCTGGAATTAATAAGGAGTGATTGAAGAATACCCAATATGGGAGAAATATGATTTCTCCTTCCAGTCCCCTCTACTACTTTCACTGTGTCTTTATGAATCTACTGAAGGCTTTTCAGGAAGATTTTAGAATTGTGTGATAATACAGAATTACAGTTGTCTAGCCTAAAAGTAACAAATGTTTGAACTAGTTTTTCAGCATCACTCTGAGTCAAGATGTTTCTGCTAAATAGTCTTGGGTCAGAGCACAACTATCTTCAAATTTAGCTTCAACAAGCCCTCTCATGCACAACACTGGTGAGAGACTGGTGGAGTTTGGTAGTGATGTAGGCTTGGGCTTTCTACAGAGGATTGATTCAATGTGATTAGAGGTGCCATGCTGTCTGCCAGAGTACTCAGGCACCACTTAGATTCTGCTCAATTTGCCAACCCAGTGTTATACTTCCACTGTCCTCCCATCCTTTATTTCCTCCCATCCATTGTAGAGTATGCCAGGGCCAGAACCACATGGGCAGTTTCACAGAGAACAGCATTGTAATTGCACTGAGTGAAAAAAAAAAAAAAAGTCCTCAGTTGACCTGTGTGGTTAAATGAAGAAGGGCAATACCATCCCCTTTTTCCACACATGGTTTGTCCTGTCTTTCTTCACTTCCTTCCCTCACTGCCTCCTATCCTTCAAAGTCAAGGCCATTCCAAGCCTTGCCAGGTTGAAGAATTCAGCTGCATGTCAGAGATCTCACTTTAACACACTACCATTTTATTTGACTTTTTCTGCCAGCCTCCCACCTCACCATTCCTCAGGCTTTCATGGAAAATCACGCCCTTTGTTTTGCCAAAAGTTGCATCCTAACACCCCATCCCTCTTTCTTTCAAGATATTGAGTTGGAGCCGAGAACTTCAAGAAGGATTATTTAGCTTCTTACCAAAGTAATAAATCATACTGTGGACCATCCAAGGAAGGGCATTGCCATTTTTTCCCATTCCGAAATAACAGCAATCAGGGCAGTCAGAGTGTTAGGATGCCTGTTCAAGGATAAAAAGTCACAGAGTTACTCTGATATCTTCTATGGGTTTCACACAAATATTGGATCAATCAATCCAAGTAAGCTTGAAGTTCTGCAAAAAAATATGCTTGAATATGTTAGTTTGATATCTTAGTTTCAGCAGGAGTAATTTTCAGTGCTTATATTGATGTTAGAGTAGAAATCTGAGACTCTATTTACAACTCCACATCGCCACTATAGTAATCATTATATTAGTAATAGTCTAACAAGTTTATAGACACATTTTTTTTAATCAATTCCTGTTTAGCTCATCAGATGACAGTCACTGTAATATCAATCAGTGACAACCTCTTAGATATGGCTGGCTGGTATTTAGCTTAACATATGGAAAAACTGACATGCTGGCTGAAATCTTGCAGGCTCAAACATATGCAGGCATACTGCCAGAACAGTGGGCCAAAATTTAGACAGCTTTCCACTAGGAACATGCAGACTCCCACCTTCACCCCTCATAGCCATTTATGTTCTGTTTGTTTCTCTCTGATCACCTATAGATTTACACCAGACCACCGGCGCGGTTACAAACCAAGCATATACACAGACAAGCACAAACAGATTCACACACGAAATATAACCAGAATCTCTGCTGCTGGGAGGCAGCAGAGATTACTGAATCTCGGGAAAGGAAGTGCTGTGATTGATGTCTAAACACAGAGGAACAAATGAAACCAATCAGAACTAATCAGGACTGGCAGCTCTATAAAGCGGAAGCTGAGCAAACATAAGGAATATGTCCGCAGGTTGACAAGGATGCAGCTACATCCTCTGATTACAATACCAGCATGCCACACTTTGTACAGTCTGCTTCACCGTTAAGACTCACTTCAGTGTACAAATGTTTACTTTGAGCAGCGGATGATGAACAATGACTTTCGTGGGAAATGCTGCAAAAAAACATTGTTTTACTGACAGTTACTTGCAACATTCACAAGGTGTTTTGGCCAGAGACGGTGCAGAAGTAAACAGACCGATCCACATTCGTCCTCACATTGCAAAGCTATAGGCAGGCATATTAAAACTGTAGAATATGAACTGTTATTTGATGCTTTTAACTCCAAACTGTTAAATTATAAATGTGAACGATGGTCTGTACATCATATTGTTTATTATGATAAGACCCTTGGGATAAGCAATTAAAATGGAAATTATATGATAATGATATGATAATTTTGTTTTTATAACTCATGCATTCACTGATGCTGTTGGGATACAGGGATTAATGAAATTATTAAAAGGTAACTGGAAACTTTTTTTCACTGTACGCAACATGAAATAATGATGATGTTACACCAATATGTAAAGTGACACAAGGCTTGACCCTTAATTTATCCGTAACCTGCTTACTTTTAATTCAGCATAATAAAGTAATAGGCAGATGGCTAAAAGTGTGTGCCTGACTCCATCACTAAAAAAGAAAGAAAGAAATAATTCCCTACTTTTTCATCAGAAAGCGGTTTTAGCCACTTTATTAGTGAACAAAAAGTAACATCTGGGGGACTATTTATTGGCTTCAAAGCTCAGAAATGTATGAAATCAACAAATAATAGATAAACGACGAGAAAGGAATTTTCAATAAAACAGGGTGGGTATCTCTTAATGGTTTCAAAGAAATGAACAGAATACAGTAATTGAGAGTTGCCAGAATTACAGTCACAGAATTGCAGAAATCCTTTGATTTTAATTAGAAACAGGGGATTGGAGCAATATTAATGACTTTGACTTTGAATGACTTTCTCCAGTCTGAAGGTTATTCATGAATCCTTTTTTCATTGTTATTATGGTTCTGCATGTTGATGACAGATGTCTCTTGTGTCAGCCAGTTACTGGCATTGCAAACTGCCTGCAATAAAATGTAGTAATAGTAACTGTACCATTAACCATGTGTCTGTGGTGAACTTACTCACCCCTCACAGCAAACACACATATATAAACACATTAGCACATAACGGTGGTGCAGTTATTCATTCTTAATAAAAAAGAACCGTGTTTACTTAAGCAACTGCTAAAAGTAATGAAGTTAAACTCTCACTCTCAGACACATATAAGGCATACAGTGCACAAAAAAGCACAAATCACTTCAAGGGAGACACAGACATGCCTTGTATGACAAGATGTTATTTTGGAGAGGGTTTGCAATTATTATTGCTTTATCTTGGACCTCAGGAGAATAAAATTTGGAAGATGGCCAAATCTTACTGCTGCATGCAAGTTTAAATGAGGAGTAAACCCATCAACTCACCTGACTGAGTTATCAGTGGGCAGGGTATTCAGCTGATATTTGATTAAATATTACCAGAGTTACAGTGTTTTGTTCTGCAGACTCTACTTCCAAACATTAAAAAAAAACATACAATAAGAATATTAAATTATTATTATTATTATTATAAAAAATTATATTAAAATAATGAAAATATTAGCATGAAAAGCCCCAGCTTTAATTTAAAACCTTTAAATTGCATTTCTTTTTACCCCAAATTGTTCAAATTCCCAAGATTTAAACACATGGCTCATAGCTGTACATGTTTGAAGAAATAGTAAAACAAGCACAAAAAAAAAATCACCAACTCAACCAAAGCATAACCTCATCTATCAAACATGTTTGGATTCTGTTATGGCTTAGACATTTACTGCTGGCAGTGGAACTGTAACTGGCATTTATGGCTATTTACATGAATAGTCTATGTGCTCAAATGCAGATAAATGCATCAAAACGTATTTGTGCTGTAGACATTTCACCAGTCAGCAGTTCAAAGGCATACAGTGCTTAACAAAATTTATTAGACCACCGCCCAATGTAAGGGGTGCAAGCCTAAATTAACACTGATTGATTGAATGTTGTGCTTGATTAATTTCTGACATTTCCAGTGCGCTTGCTCAAAATATGATTTCTGTTTAGTGAATTCAATAATTTCAATTTTTGAAAAATTTGTGTCTTCTTGTTTTTATGACAGGTGATCTAATAACTTTGTTAAATTCTGTACATCAGTAAAAATACCTGCAATGCAATTAAAGTACTTTTCAGAGTGAAGAGTTGGAATCTGGTTGAGTAAATAATGTGATCTCAACCCAAAGATGCTAATGAGAAAAATGTTTCCTGTTCTTATATATATTACAAGAATCAGATATATATACATATTACAGCCTTATAGAATTCATCCCAATCTATATTTTATCCTCTAAATTTAAATTTAAAGTTAAATTATAAGTAGTGAGAGTATTTGCTTGTAAAAGCCAAGTTTCATAGGCCTCATTCTTACTTTTGTGTTGTGATGTCCTGTTTGTGCTCATTAGTATTCTTGTTGCTTACCCCTCTCAATAGCCCATTAGATTTTATGCTGGGAGAGCATCCACTATATTATAATGCTGGTACTGTATCCAGTTAGCTGACTCTACATAATTTGGCAGTTGTTAGTACAGGAATCATGCAACGTTGTCTACACAACATGGCCAAAGCACAGCAACAATGCTGTGTGAGGAAAGAAACAATGACTCATGTCACCCAGTAACAGCCTTTGGCCATGTTTTAAGCAAACTTTGGTGTGTGCATCAAAGGCATATGCCTGGTGCAGCTTCATTATTGCAAATTTTTATGTTATTGCCTTTGTACTTATTTCAAGAAATACTTAACTGAAAAAGCTAAAACCTCTTAGACTCCATAAATATCACAATAAGAATCATGTGGAAAAACATGCACCAAACCAATAATTTCTGCAGATATAAAGTAGTGGATAAACAATGACTGAGGCGTTTATATTTCTTTTTCTTTCTTTTTCTTTGATCACTTTTCAAAAAATCAAAAGCAATGCTGTGATTTCTTGACCTTAGGTTTTATTATACAATTGTGCCTTCTCGCACAGCCAGTCAAAGCCACTCTAAAAGGATCAATATTTGTAAAACTTTAAATCCTAACCGGCTAGTCTTCACTTCAGCTAAAGTCATTAAGGCCACATGCCATCAGTGAACCACCGTGGAAAGGAGTACATCCTGTTTTCCAGACAATCACGGTATTGAGTTGTTCTCCCAACAGGCTTTTCCTCTGCTCCAGACACGTTAAGTCATTACACAGTGTGAGGACGATGAAGTCTCCCCTGGAGGTGGTGAAGAAGTAAATTGGAACTGAAGTGAGGGGTTCTGTGTCCACGGTGCAGAGCAGGGTCCGGACAAACCCTGGGGTCTTCGGGCCCTTCGTTAGCAGACTGGCCTACATGTTTTCATTTGCTGGCAGACTGCAGGAGGTCAATTGCTGCTAAATTACAAGCTTTGGCTGGGAAAACAGCATGCAGATAATTAGTTCACTCTGCCTGTCCACACGATTAGGTTTTCTGAAAAACATTCTAAGAGATGATTCAGGGCTCCAGTGCTGCAATTAGACCTACATTAGTCCAGCTTTCGTGCCTGCATGTGGATGTGTTGCTGAGGGGCAAGTGGGAAGCATGAGAGAAGAACACTGCTCAGTGTTTAACACATAAAAGCATCTTGTGTCTGATGCAGCGGCAAATATGAGAACCTGTGTTAGCTGAATTCTGTTATAAATTACATTTTTTGACAGTTCAAACATGTACTACTGAATATGGTAAATAACACGTTGTTTGCTATTTTAAAATCTGTAACAAAATACAACATATCCATACTTGATTTAACTGATAAATGTCTTTTTTTGAGAGTGAAAATTACAGATAAATTAGCTTTATTTTTTGCCAGTTTCAAAGTACTTTTCTAACTTTTAAAAGCACTTTGTGCAAACCCTTAAAGTTCATGTAAACGGTCTTTACATCCATGCTGAATATTTCAGCTTAATTTCATATTTTATTATTGGTGTTGTTACTTTACACCTGTCTAACTACTTCTTTAACAGGAGATTGCTCATGCGAGTAAGTGTGTGTGTCCACTTGTCTTTCTTTATTCTTTAGAGACACCGCTGAGACTTTTAATTAGCAGGCAAACCAAAGAGAATTTGGAAGAATATATTGTTTAAAATGAATGGAACTGGTGTAAGCACTTAAGTAAAAAACATATGCATAATATTTTTCTTGAGTTTCCCATTTTTTTGTCTAAGACAAAAACAAATATTCACATTTGAAATGGAAAGGTTAACGGCAGCATTGCCTGGTGATAGAAGCAACACTGACAGACTCTATAAGCAAGCTTGTTATCTCTAATTATCTGCAGTTTATAATCCATAGGATAAACAGAAAGCAATATTTGGGTTGTGGACACAAGGATTTCCTCTCTTATGTGCAGAATCAGGGATGCAAACACAATTATCTGCGACACATCCATCCAGTCGCAGGAGAGCTGCTCAGTTTTTAAATGCAAGATTCATGCAAGCTAACAGACAAAGCAAACGTAAGCTTACACTAATTACTTGCGTGCATGCTCTAAATGGGCAAACATACTGAATGGGAGAATTCATGCATGTGTGCAGGCTGTGCACAAGGGCATATAAAACACAACACATAATATATATTGTTATTCTATTATCTGACCCTCTCGGGTATCTCCATCATACAGGCCTACTGTGACCTCAGGGGTCAAAGCAGGGTGTGTGTCCTCCCCCACAATCAATGACCTTTGTTGAGGTTTGCTGAGGAGAACCCCAGGGATGCTCTGCAGCAAGGACACATGCACACGTGCACACAGACACACACACACTTTACACACGCTTCATACTGTGAAATAAAGATATAGAAATATATAACAGGATAACCATAGTCGTAAAGTTCCTGTCATATGTAATGGTTGGGGCAGAAGAAGAAAGAAAGTACAATAAAGAAGCCTAATAAATATTGTTATGCTGAGAGACTTGCAAGCTATAATTTTTGAACCAACACATGCCTTCTTAGCTGAACAGGATCAGACTACATCATTCTCTTATGTGCATCACCAAGTTATGTGCTGATGTTCACAAATAAGTCAGTTTATTATTGTTGGGTTACTTGCTAGCAGTGAAACATAAGACTTGAGATTCCTTTGTTAGAGATTATGGTGCAGTCTCAGTCTCCTACAACTGAACATTTCTCAGATATTCACATAACTGCATTAAATTTTAATTAAACTTTGAACATGTGGTAGTGAAAGGATGTAATTTTGGACTTAGCCTACTATATGTGACCATTTGTGTGTGTAGCTATGTTACAGAGCAAATAAGCCATGATTTACAAGAAAGTGTGTATTCCATTGTCCCAACAATACTTCTTTTAATTTGCAAAATTACTTCTATGTGTGACATATCAGTCCAGAGAATCGGTTTGGTTAAAAACTCAAAAATAAGGCCATCTTCCAGTCTGTATGACATCGTTACCACCATTTTCAATGTGCAAATCTGAGGGGTCATTACTGGCCAAATCTCCCCCTATCAAGGATTGGCTTCCAGTTAATCCAGCAATTGTTATTCATTAGGCCTGTCTCGTATCTGAGCTTCATCTGTGACCTTTGACTCTTCTGTCAAAACAGATTAGCTCATCATCTTTAGTTAGGACATCATCTGCCCCACCTCAGGGGTCAAGTTCATTATGCACCATCCTAATTACAGATTTACCCTGCTTAATTGGATGTTTGTGGCTGAGGTACACAGGGTCATTTGAAGATGGATTAACAGTTGAAGATTCAAAAAACTTTATCATATTATGGGAAATTTAGGAATTAGATTATATAGGCCAGTATTAGGTGCTGATTTGAATATGTTATGCTGAGTGAGTAAGGATAATGTAAGTCTCCACAGAGCACTACTGGGAATAAATGAGTGTCATCATAAAAAATGTCCTCAGACCAACCATCAAAATAATTGAACCTTCCATTGAAGTGCTTCACCCTGGTTCTCTCATCTATTTCTAATTCGTGTTGCAAAAGTCGCCTTTATCTGGCTGGTATATGCGATTGCTGGCCATAACTCAAGGAGATGGAGTGAAAGGAATGAGAAAAGGAAAGGAGTGTGAACAGTAAAGTGAAATATACACCTGACGTTCAGAAAGGAGCTTTTTTTTGTCTTTTTTTTTTCTTTCTGAATCAAACTGGTAGAAATGGAATATGTAATGAGGTTATATTTAGGGCCTGATAACATGACTCCAATGAGTAATGAAACTGCAAAGGTGAAGATTCATTACCTGCCACATTATGATTTAATCAAACTGCATAGAATTATATTCATTTTTCTCTCACAAAGGGCTCCTTCATATGTGGCCTTTCCCCCATGTGCATGCATTAGGAAGGTGGTTTTAAAGGAGAAATCTTGGGCCTATAGCTTACAGTCTGCAGTAGAGAAAAAAAGGATAATTTAATTTCACAAGCAGTAAAGAAAATAAAAGGAAAGAAAATGTTTTTAAATTCTTCTTGAGTTTTGCCAGAGTTTCATTACAGATAAGATACTTGCTGTTTAATATATTAAATGGTCACTTTAATTAACTGAATGTGCAGAATTTAATTAATAATTGAATAATGTGTTGTAATAATGTGTAGTCCTATGGTTGAAACGCATACATCACCAGTAGGCTGAATATGCAATTGTGTAGAGACCCACAATAGGCAGCCTTTCTGGAAGGAAGGCGGCCATTTACCATTATGCACTAAAGGGAAACTCCCCTGACTATGGTTGTTTTTTTTCCAGAATTGTGACTCATTAATTGCAATGTTTCTCCAGGAACATTAAGAATGTGTGTGCATGTTTTTTTTCCAAATATCTTCAATATGGCAATATCAGATACATCTGTAAAGCATACCTCCTAACTTAACTAAGCATACCTCAAAAAAACTATACTGCTGTCAGACAAATTACAATGCTTTGCAGAAGTCTTGAGCCATCCCCTATTTCTTTACATTTTGATAGGACAATGGGAAACATGTGCAGCAATTTATTGAAACTTGTGCAAACACACATGGAAATACAGTATATGCAGAAAAACAGAGTCTGTACAATTTTAAGAGGCTTGAAAGTCAATATTTATGTAGCATAATATATGACCAGATATTCTCTTCAACACAGCCTGAACTCTGTTAAACAAGCATTCTTGTAATTTCTTTAAGTAGTCTTCAGGAACAGTTCTATAGGCTTGCTGAAGGCTGAAGGCTCTTTTTTGGATGTTGGTTCCCTTTTATTCTGTTCTCTGTCAAGATAATCCCACAATGCTTCAATAATGTTAAGGTCTCAGTCAATCCATGACTCACAGTGTTCCACCGTGTGATTTTCTATCCGGGTATTCCTTTAGTAAATGCTAAAAAATTTCCAGACGGCATTGTATGGTGGATGTAAATCTGAAGCGTTCACAATTCCACCTATTTTTCTGACAAGATCCCCAACACCTTGGCTGAAATGTAGCCCCAAACCACAACAAAGCTTTCACAGATGGCTGTTGACAATGTTTCCACCGATTTCCAGTCCAGATCTCTTGGATCCCTTTGGTTTCTCTTTTCTAAATAATGTTTTTTTTTTTCATTCCATTCATCCATCAGTGCATCTTTCAATCCATTTTCCTCCGCTTATCTGTATCCAGGCTGTGGGGGCAGCAGCCTAAGCACAGAAGCCCAGACCTCTCCCTAGGCACCACCTCCAGGTTTTCCAGGGGAACACCGAGGCGTTTCCAGGCCAGCCGAGAGATATAATCTCTCTAGTGTGTCCTGCGTCTACCCCCGGGATCCCCCCTGTGCGACATGCCCAGAACACCTCATCCAGGAGGCATCCTTGTCAGATGCCCCAACCACCTCAACTGTCTCCTTTCGACATGGAGGAGTAGCGGCTCTACTCTGAGCCCCTCCTGGATGGCTGAGCTCCTCAACCTATTTCTAAGGGAGAAGCTCTTCGGAGAAAGCTCATTTCCACAATCTCGTTCTTTCAGTCACTACCCAGAGCTCGTGACCACAGGTGAAGATAGAGACATAGATCGACCGGTAAATGCAGAGTTTCCCTTTTATGCTCTGCTCTCTTTTCACCACAATGCACCAGTACAGCATCAACATTACTGCAGAGCAGCCCCAATTTGTCTGTTGATCTGCTGCTCCCCTCACTCCTGACCAAGACCGCCAGATACTTAAACACCTCTACTTGGGGCAGAAATTTGTCCCTGGCCTGGATATGACTCTCCACCCTTTTCTGTATGTGTATATGTATGTGTACACAACCATTCCATTAAGCAAACAGTAAATGGATCAACTTAAGGCCCAGATGGATTTCTTGTGTCCAGTATCAGATCCTGAGTGTAAAAGTTTTAAATAAGATTTTTCCTATTTCTTAAAGACATGACTTTCAGAAACTCTTAATCTATTTTTATTCACAAGAACACCTGGGTCTTTCGAAGCAAACCGTAAAGAAATGAGGGGTGGTTCATGAATTTTGCACACCGCTGTATGCAAGCACCAAATTTATAATATTACATCCATTTTCATTTTTAGGTGAAAGAAATTTTTTTTTTTAAAGGAGTTGTCTTTTTTTTCCTCTTTAGGTGGTCACAGTAATGTTGAAAAACACTCTATTCTGAGAACTGTTTTGAGTATTTACAATGAAAGAGATCAGGAGTTTGTATCATTGTGTGTTTCCTGCTCTCAGTCCATCTTTCGATATAATCATAGCTCTCAGCTCCAGGAAAAGTGATGAGAGCCTCAAAGAAAAACTTGCCTTGGGTCCTGTGTTGTCTAGAGCCAGCCCTGCACATTCCACAGTGCAATGCCAACAGTTTGATTCCTGACCCAGAGATCCTTGTTGCCATTATAATTTTTGTCTCCATACCCTTTTTTTCTTTCCCTTCAAATCTGTTGACTGTTAAATACAGACATAAATGTCAAAATATTAAATAGGGTGTTGCATATGAAATCTTTCACTTTCTTTTTGGTCTGATTCCTGCAAGCATGTAAGAAAGATCCTCTCACTTTTCTGGCACAACCGGTGCTTTCAAAATCCAGTACTGGTCAAAGCTCTCCTGGCTGTGAGTCAAAATCGAATAAGCAATGTCTACTTTGTTTTAAATCAGCCACACAGACTTACATTAGATATGTATAGACATGAACAACATGAACCTAGCTTCCCAGTAGCTCCATGTACAGGTCAGCAGGGCACACAAAAGGAAATGGCAGGAAAATGGGACTCATCTGTGAATATAGTTCACATTTGGTAGTAGAGTTTGTCGCTAGATACAATAACTAAAATTTTGTTTGATGATTAACTACATGAGACTTTATTACCATTTTCTTTTATGTTATTAATTTAATAATTACTAACCAATACCTCTATTAATGTGATGTCGTTATTTGTTTCTTTCTTTTCTTTTTTTTTTTTTAAACCCTTGTTTTATTTTCCTATTCCACCAGCTCCAGCCTCTGGTCTTTGCTTTCTGGGTGAAAAACAACACGAAAGTTACAAATACCCAATATATTAATAATAACCTAACACTTATAACTACATGCTAACTTGATCCCTAACACCTTGGTGTAATGATGTAAGTGAAACTTTTGCTTTTGACTCTGCTTGTAGGTATGAATGGTTGTTTGTGTGCTGGCCCTTCAATAGACTGGTGACCTGTCAAGGGTGTAACCCACCTCTCACCCCACGACAGCTGGGACAGGCTCCAGCCCTCCAGAAATCCTGGATTGGATAAGTTGATAAGAAATGAATGGATTGATGGATGTTTTAATTTCTGATCTAATCTCAAATAAAATGAAATGTCCAGTTCAATTCTTGCTTAAGCCAACTTTATTTATAGGGTTATGTGTATCTTTCCACTTAAAGTTGCAGTGAAATACCATAATTGTTTTGAAATGTAGTTTGTTTCAGTATGGCCTGTATTGTGGACTAAATGTTGTCATAGTATCATTTCATGAGTTACCGAATGACTCTCAGCCTTATATCCGTGTCTCCTGGTGCCAAGTAAAATCATTCGCTCAAGAAGATTGTTTGTTAATACCACTGACCCTGTTATGCTTGCTGCCACAGCAATACCTCATTGAGATGCACACTTTGCAAGGTAAACAGTGTTCTAAAGGATTCTAAATGAGGTAATCCAGCTGTGGCCTCTCCTCCTCTTGCCTCAGGCAGGGTTTTCAATGCAAGAACTGTTACACACCCTCTTTTATGTTAATCTGC
>VUQG01041786.1:2025-21713 GCA_015106755.1 Etia nguti | reverse complement strand
GCCTGTACTATTGCAATAGGGAACAGATTTAGATGTGCAGTGACAGCTTAATAAACGGAATGCCTTTGGATGCCTCCGTCTGTAGGGGGAGGCGTCTAGGTGGTTCGGGGAGCCGCTCAAGATGCATCAATAGGAGGAGGATCTTTCTATGGTGGTGCTAAGGCCTTTACAAAGCCCACAGTGGCTGACCTACAAAATGGTGGTCAAGATGGGGCTTTATGTTTAAGGGCTGAAAGGGAGGAGAGGTCTGATTAGTAGGTTAGGGAGAGTTCAGTGGCTCTGTAAGGCTCTGGAAGACCTGCTGACTGGGGTTTGAATAGCCCCAGTGGCATGGTAAACAAGCTGAATAGGAATCCAAGGCAAAGGGAGTGGAGCTGTAGCGCTAGGTGGGAGGGGTAACACTTGTCTGGGTTCAGGGAGCCCTCACAGGAGCTGTGTTGAGGGCACTGGCCCTGATTATAGAACCCACTGAGGCTGGCGCTCTGCAAAAATGGGGCTCCATGCAAGGTGTTAAACCAATCCTACTTCACAGCTAACCTCTCATTTATTCATCATCAAAGGAGCCTCCTGATCATAAAAGCCTCAGGGCAAACTTGGCAAAGTGGTGAACACTCTCCATATCAAATAGGAACACCTTTTCTCATTTTTCTAATATGTCTTACATGCTTAAAAAGAGAAAAATAACGTAAAACAAATAAATAAATAAAATAATTTATTATCCAAAAACCCAAGCCGTCTCCAATGCTGTTTTTCATTGTTTTTATTGAGTTCAAAATAGGACCCACTCTAGGGGGACTGCATGCACGTGAGTGCTTTGAGACATGGAGAGAGAATGAGAGAGAAAAGTGAGAGTGTCGATGTCAGCTACAATAAGATCTCTTTCTTTATGTAGTCAGACTTGTTGTAAAGCAGACATGTGTAGCAGATATGTCCTTGGTCTCTCACAACTTACCAACAATTCCAGCAACTGCACTACAGCTTAACTACTACATATTACATACTACGTACCTCATGCAGTACTATATCTTCTATAATCCCTCTAGCAAGAGATCCATCCATCCTCTTCCCCCATCCCAGGGCAATTCATGGAGTTCAGCACCAGTCCTCCCAGCTCAATCAGAGTGAATTAGGTGAGCTGGAATGGAAAATGCTCGGTAACTTCTGCTGTGCTTCAGTGTCCAGCAATTATGCTAATACTAATCAGTGACCCTGTGTGCCTAGCCCCAGGCCAGAGAAAGTGGACCACTCCCCATTCAGGCGTTTATCCCCAATCTAATGCTCCATTAGACCCACAGTACTATACCTTTCAGTTTGAATGGAAACTGGCTGCTTTTTGGGGGGGGAAGACCGGCTGTGTGTAATCCACCCTTTTGCTTTCAACATGTGTTTGCTTGAAAGGATTTTTGTGAGACTAGAATGAACAATAGTATGGTAACCATTCACATTCCAGTTTTATGCAAACAAATTAATACACAATGTGATCCTGATGGAAAAACTTTATTTTTCCTCACAGAGCCCTATCCTGCACATTAGATAGTGTCTGGTTAGTCCAATATATGTTTTTGCTCCATGATAACGACCTGTAATACCTGATAAAAGAACGACCAAGAACAGGAAGTCTTCAGACATAATAATAGAGATTAGTGACACTCAAATAATCCTGAATCTCTACAGGAGAATTCCATCATGTCAGTGATGGGAGTAGTGGTTGACTCACATGTTACTCAAAGACAATCAACAGAAGAACTGGGAGTAACATGAGCCAATTGTTTTGTTCCACTAAGGCTTGCCCAGAGTGGAGATTCAAGACAGTTATAGCTGTGTCTTATAGAGATAAGTGCACTTATCATATTTCTTAGTTTAAAGGATAACATAATGCCACCAAACCTTTGCATGATATAATATGTTTTGTTTTGATGGTGAAGTAACTGTTTAGAAAATCAATTTTTGAAATTCTAAATGCATCTACATATTTTTGCTCACTTTGTGTGCCTGACTGTGTGTATCGCTCTGTTACTCTGGTGAGAATAGAACTATTCGTCCTGATAATGGGAATCATGCTTGTCTATTCAGTGTTGTTTGACGGAGCACGGCTAGCTTTTCACTCTTTACTGGAACAACTGAATCAGTCAAAACAATTCAGTGTCCTGAAACTGTATGTAAAGACTTCTGTGATGTGCTCCCTTCAATACAGAGCATCCATTATTCAAGTGAAATCTTACCCACACAGCCAGCATATTAGCATTGTCATGAATTTAATATCTCAGCCTGTGTGGACATCTCCTAATGAGTCTGTCTAGGCCTGTTTTCCCATAATATGACTGGATGCTACCTAACACTATGACAACATTAGTCTGGATCCTTAGATTTTTCTACAGAGCGAGACAGAGGGGGAAACCATTATTAAATTCCAACAGCGATCCTCATTCTGAGCCAGACCTAGCTCATTAAATTAAAATGACGAGGATCTTTGTTTGCTGCAACAACAGAAGAATCTGCTAATTGCCTTTTTGATATGAGGAGCTTTCGACTCCAAAATAAATCAATTCAACTTCTTAAATAAGCCAAAGGAGCTGTGAGACGCAGATGATTTTGGATAGTGTGGAAAAGAAGAAAAATATATTCTCATTTCTCGCCAGTGCAAGTCTGATAATATAAATTCTTTTGCTGGTTGGTAGAAGAAGAAAAAAAACACCCTTCAGCAGTCAAAAAAGGGTAAACGATAATCCTTTATTTTACACCAATGGAATATGTAAGTCTGATCAAGCCTGTTAAAAGCCTTATCCTTGCCTGGCCTTCATTTGTTTTGGATGAACCAGAGTTCACCATGGTTAAGCTGAACCCGCTAGCCCACATCTCTTGGCTCACACCGTACCCCTGACTATGTGTGCGTGTGTGTGCACGTGTGAGTGCGTGTGTGCGTGCAAACAGGATTTATCTAGCATGTCGTACAAAAGGCTGTGGTAACTGGCAATCTGGATGACCACAGTGGGAAACTGAACCTCACAATATTGAGTAGACTCTCTCTCTATGCACGCGCACACACACACACACACACACACACACAGAGTGAGAGAGAAAGAAAAAAAAACACTGAGAGAAAGATGCTTGAAAATCCCATTTGCTTTGTGCCTGGACATGGTATCCTAGACCCACACAACTACACTCCTAAAAACTCCTGAAAACACCAAGCTTAGTCCTTAGTCCTATATCTGCCATTCACATATAATAATACCCTTCACATATACACATAAAAAAACACATATACACACATTATGTTTCGTCATACATTGAAATGAATGATATATGATGATTTCTTTTGTGTTATTCTTATGTTTCTCCGATATATCTGATGTAACACTGTGAAGCAAAGCATTTTTACATTTTACTGTTAAAGTGATGTCATTGTTGGCTAGACTGGCACATATCCACCCAATTAGAACGTTCCTAATAAGCCTTTCTTTTTGTTGTTTTGTTTTTCTTTTTTTTATGGCTGAATTTAAAATTTTCATGCGTTTCCTCACTGCTCCTTTACATCTCCTCTTCTATAGAAGAGCACCTCAAAACAACAGACATCAATTACTTGAGCCTTCTGTTTCCTAGCTCACTGTCTTGCCTTCCAGTGTGCGATCCCTCTCGCTCCCTCTCTCTCACGCGCACACACACACACACACACACACACACAGCCATAGGGTTTTGGCCAACGCAAGCAGAAACACACTTCTGCACAAGGACAAAGTAGTTGTTTTCCACCTTTTCCTGTTCTAGTCAGCAGCGAAATATTTCTCTCACGTCAAGCTGCACTGGAGGAACAAGTGAAAGGAGAAAGGTGTATTTATAGTGACTGCTTTGACATGCAACCTTTTCTTTCATCCGCTTACTAGTATTCCACATTCCGTACACCTCCACTGCCTCTACTGCCTTTAAATCCAGCGCTGTGTCAAATGACCTGTCAGTTTAAAAATTACATTTGCTAATTGATTGATTACTATTTGCTAGCTTCTATTACTGCAGGGAAATGTATTTTTTTCTTTCTTCATAAGTTTAAACATATGACATATTAGCAGTAAGGATACAGTTACATGGGTGGAAGTGCTCATTTTAGTGGGATTCAAGTGAATTTAGTCTGTAAGTAAAATTTATGTTGCTCCCGTGTTTCACATAACCTTATCATTATAGTTATATAAACTTTACTATAATTATAAAAATGCTCTGTCAAACAACCATACACCACCATCTTGAATAATTATTTGCAAATGCATTTGTAATACCAACTAAACTTAACCAGCATGCGGGGGTTTTGTCCAAGCGGTGTTCCAGCAAAACAAGCTGCTAAACCACAGGTGGTAACAGTCAATGTCAAACACTGTACCGTCCCATCTTATTACTTTCAGGTTTATTTAAACAGGGGAATCGAGAATACTCAAGAGCTTTGCGTAAACTTTGGATCTTGTAATCTTCTCATTAGTTGTTGATGGAACACTTATTACTCCAACCCAAATGTAAAACTTCAGTTTTGACATGTCTGAAAAGATACAATTACAGATATATTATTATGACTATGAGTATGATTGTGATTATTACTAGCAGTGACAGGAGCAGTATTAGCTGTACGTTGTGTAATAGTAACAGATCGATAAACATATCTCTATTTATAGATGAAATACTGAGCAAGAGGAATGATATATGAATGATGAATTAAACACTTGCTTATATCTTGCTTAATAGCGGGACATTATTCTAAAGTGATACTAAGTAGCTTTAAAGTAGTCAGCTTTCATTCTCTGAGCTAGGGTGACAATAACTTTCATGGGTTTTAATAAAGTTTACTGAGAGCAGATAATAGAAGCAGCAGTAATGTGTGTTTCAATGTTTCTTGAATAACCACTGGACTTAAATTTTACAATTCTATCAATTCTTAAACATCACTGCAAAAAATCATATAACTAACTGGAAATGTATGATTACATAAAATGAATCTATCTATCATCTATCTATCTATCGAAAAAGAGTGAGATTGTCAGGCATAGCACTGGTGCGAATAAGAAGGTACTCTAGTGTCATCGAAACAAGACAGCGAGCACAGAGAAATAAAAAGACAACTTACAACGGGAGCACAACTGTTGATTGCAATTTGCTTTTATTGTTCGTGCTTCAAAGTGAATCATGTCTGCTGTGTCCTTGCCTTGCTCCCTCCACCGTATATGGAGATGGAGACACAAAGAACCAAAGAAAACATTTCGCTTTCCCCATTTCTCACCCTCCATTTATTCCTCCCTTCCGTAATTCTCACAAAAGATGGGGCCATTACAAATGTCACATTGACAGGTGGGAACTATCCATCACCCTATTAGAGCTCCAGTTTGTGGGATTTGTAGCCACCCAGTTCACAGCGCTGCTAAAGTGTGGGTGGGCTAAACAAGTGGCACAATTAGTTCCACTCAAATATAGTCAAATGTAAAGGTAAAACTATTATTCAAGAAGCAGCTCAAAATATTACTTTAAAACACAGGCCAGTAGATAATGAGTAAGAGGAGAAAATAAATGTGCGTAAGTGAGTAAAATATCTATAAAATACACCGCTTTAGATCCATTTGATGATTTATCATGGTTTAAAGAATTATCAAAACTTTTACATCTAGATAATATATACTATATACTTTAATATATACACATTAAAGAACAAGTTTGATTTTCATCGAAAAACAGCATGTCAAGTATAGTCCACTGCACAAAATTTTCAGAAAAACTACATTTGTGAGAAGGCTGCACTTTTAGAAGTGTATTAATGCAAAACTAGGCTTAAAAATGGGATATTGTGCAAAAGTCTTGACCCTGCCTCATTTCTTTATATCTTGCTTCTAAGGAGACAGACGTTTTTATAATTTTTATTTAAAGTGGTCTTGAGCAATAGGGCTCTGGGATTTGTGAAGGGCTTTCAAAGTTACTATAGCATTACTATAGCACTGCAGTTTGTTACTATAGCAGCCTCTCATAAAAAACACATATTTTTCTCATTTCTTCAGTTAAATCTATAAAAAATTTCAAATTCCCGTTCAGCTTGACAGGCAAAAAAAGTATTTTTGCACCAAGAAGGTGATTCCCAAAGAGCTGAAAACTTGGCTTGTTGTGAAGAGTTGTGAAGAGTGCCCTTAAAAATATGAGTAAACTGGACAAGTGATGGACAAAAGAAGTGGTATGTCTAAAACAAACAAAGAAAAAAAAAATCCCTACAGCAGTTGAACTGTTTCTGAAAGTCATGTCATAAAGAAATAGGAGAAATCCATCAAAGACTTGACACAGGACCTGAGAGATGCATCTGGCCCTTGAGTTGATCCATCTACTGTTCACTGAAGCTTCACCAGAAATAATCTCAGTGGAAGGACGGCTGTCAGGAATCCATTCTTGAAGAAGGGAAACAGGAAGAAAAGGCTGTGGTATGCCAAATTACACAATAATTGGACTGAAAATTAGTCGTAACAAGTCCTAGGTAGTGACAGTTAAAACTTATGGCTCAAGTGGTATACATGTATGCCATACATACGTACAGAGGAGGTCAGGAGAGAAGTGTCTATAGAACACAGTGGAGGCTCTGTCAACATTTTGGATGGCATTTCAGCCAGTGGTGTTAGAAATCTTGGAAAAAACTGAATTATGAATAGAGAAATGTACCCTTGAGTTTGATCCACCATGCAAAATATGTAATGGCTTCATTTTTCAGCATGACAATAATCCCAAACACACTGCCAGACACAATGGCCTCCATCCATGTCCGACACTATCAGTCATGGATTGGTCTCCTCAGAGCCTGGACCTCAACATAACTGAAGCAGGGTGGGATTATCTCAACAGAAGATGGCACAAAGAGTGCTTTGAATGTCCTTCGAGGATACTGGAGAACTATTTCTGAAGACTACTTAAAGAAATAACAGAAAGCTTGCTGAAGAGAGTTCAGGCTGTGTTTCTAGAGTAAAGGTGGTCACAGGAAATGTTTACTTTCAAGCTCACTACATCTGTCTGTTTTTTTCCTTATATACACACACATATATATATATATATATATATAAACTATATATATATATGTACTGCATTTTCATGTATTTTTTCTCCAATTTCAATAAATTACTGTACTGATTTCCCATTTTCCTAACTAAATATAAAGAAATGAAGAGTGGATCGACACTTTTAGACAGTACTGTCTTACAAAAAAGTAGAACAATACACAAGAAATTAAAATTAAACAAAGTAAGTCCTAATAGAACAGGGAAAAAGATCAAACTCTTGTATCCTAAGAGAAAGCCATACACTACTTCGACACCAATTACCTTCTCATGAACATTTTTTACTGGTCTTTCATTTTCCAAAAAGAAAGAATACTGATTTTAATATGATGTTTATTCAATTCTCCCCAAAAAAACAGACCAAGAATAAAATACTTTCAGTTTTTATGTATTTCTTGTAATATTAATACTTTGCGTGCCATCTTCTAATTTAGCTATTAGACATTTTAATATGAGATGGTGTTGGGAGTTTTTGCAAACAAATATTGCTCACAAAGAGAGACAAATGATTAGATGCAGTTGGAAAACTGATAAGGAAAACAATATTATTACAACAGATATTAAACACATATTTATTTATTTTTAAAAGAAAGCTGTAAAGCAAATGTCACTCCAATATTGTTAACTAAGAATGGACTGCAGACACTCAAAGCATTTTTCACAGTAATGTAAATCAGAATGCAGGAAAGAGCTGCAAAAATAAGATCAAATGTGTAATAAACCCCAACTGCTTCAAGGGAAAGCTTAAAAATGCACATTTAGTGGCAGTCAATAAAGATAATAAATGGACTGGCAGCTATCTATCTTAAACACAAAATGTTGCACTCCACCCTAATTCCTACAGCTCCAATCCTCTCAAATGAGAAACAAGAACAATTGGTATTCAAGGTCACAATGGTCTGATTAAAATCAGCCAAATAGCACGAGCACAAGATGAAAGCTAAATGACCCTGGGTGATGGAGTGAGCGAAACAAACAGCAAAAGATGGTCAACTAACTGAGTACTAATGAAACTCTCTGTGGTCATGGTGATTAGAATAAGGAACACTTGAGGGTTGCAGGATTTATGCATAATGCATAATTTATGATTTATAAACTGTCATATGAATTTGCACAAATCTACATGTGTACACACGTCCCGGCAGAATGGCTGTTGTCATTTACTTTGTTTGTGGAAAGTGTTGAGAGTAGTCCAGCTCATTTTCTCTGTGTTTGTGTGTGTGTTCATCTGTCAGCGCACTTACTAAAATACTCCAAGGATCTAATACCGAGACAAAATGTTTGGCGCTAAGACTGACAAATAACACGTCTCCACGCTCCTGTCAGAACGCTGCGTTTAGATGAACAGAATCAACTTTCTGGGAATTTCCTAACCTGGATTATTAAGCGTGGATTTTTGAACACGTCTGCATTTTCATGTTAGAATTTAGAACAGAAAACAAAACCAAGTATCTGTCTGTGCAACGGAACATTTGTTTGTTTTATTGATCAACAAGTGTATTTTACCCTTTAAAGAATGAAAGCTACGCTTACAGTTTCACTTCATCCTTTTGAATAAAACTTGATTTGTTTAATTTAAAATTCAGGGCATAAATGTGGAATTTTGTCCTTGGTGTGGAACTAAAAACCAGCTGTTTTATCCTCCCCAAAGCACCGGAGTGGTCATGAATCTCGGATTTTGATACGACCTTTGTTCCAAGCTGTCTTGTCCTTGTGAAGCATGACCTCAGACTCCCTTTTTTCCATCACTTTTGAGAAATCCAAGGACTTGAGATTGTCCATTTTGGAATCCTTGGAAGCTTATATTTGAAACTTGTAGATGATGGAGCTTTATCTGTTTTTTCTCACTTTTAAAAAAAAATATTTTTGAAATATTTTTCTTGCCATATACTGTTGCTTAATATTTTTATATCACTCTACACTTACAGTATATTTACTTTATTGCATTTTTTATGTTGGATCAGATTAAGATTTGTATGGCTGAACTGTATTTTATTTTAATGATCTATATACTGTTCTTATCTTTCTCATATTTTTTGTTATCTTGGTGTTCATGCCTAACATAAAATGGATCATGAAATAAGAGTATAGTGGAATAACAATAAGTGGTATATAAAGTATGTAAAGAACTTACAACAGTCACCACATGGTCCATGGTAAGTAGTCAGAATGGCTTCTGGATGCCAGGTAAACAACGAAAGGTGTGAAGGAGGTATGCGATGAAGACCGTCAATGATATTGTAGTGAAAGTTTAACAGTTACTTGGAGACAAAAGAAAATCTTAAACACGCATTCAGTCATAATGCTCCATCTGCCTATGACACAATTTTTAACAGTAATTTCTTTTCCACCCTGAGATAAAGTCACACAATAACAACAATCTGTGTGTCAGCGTGACTATGAAGCAGCTACTTTCAGCTGCTCCCTTATTCTTAAGGGGTCACCACAGCAGGAAGCTCTGCATGTTTGATTTGACAGATTTTAGGTGAAGAGAGAACCAACTAAATTTGGGTCCGGTGTGGTTTGAAATCGTAGAATAGCATATTATTCCTGGAGGATGCTGAGTGTAAATTATTATTGCTTCATGAAATATGTTAATAACCCATTTCTCTTTTTTGTCTTTCTTAGCCTTAGATGAACATAATTGTTCTGTGACCTTTTTATTTAAGGCTACATATACTGTCTTCTCTCTAACAAGGTCTTTAAAACCCTTTAATTGTTCTAAGGCTTAAATACACTGTGTCCGCTTTTCACTGCATGTTGGTCACCCAGCTTGCAAAGGCGAGGTCACTGCAGGGTCTTGTTTCCAGGGATGTGATTCTTCACCACAGATGAGAATCGCTAAGCTTCCCTCTGGAGCCTGAGACAACAGATAGGAAAGGGCACAGGGAGATTGGAACGTAATGAGTCTATTAATTAAAAGCTTTTTCAAAACCAGCTGCAAACTCAGCCACACACACTCAGATGCACCCACACATAAAACATATTGTCTAAGGCTGTCAGAGGCAGGTGATCAGTCTATTGCTGTTCTCCTCTTTCCATTACAGATCTGATTGGTGACCTCCGATTCAGATGAGGCCCATGAATTAAACTCTTGCTTTCTATGTGCATTTAAAGCACACATTAACAATAGAGACAGGTGTTCCAGCTCATATTGTCCCATGAAAGAGGGTATTAGAAAGCAGCAGTTGCCACACATATATTTTTATGCTAGTCTGCACATTAGGTCTTTGATCATAATGTGAAAAACTAGCAATGTCCAGCCACCGTACACACAGCATAGTCCCTAAGGTTTGCAGATATAGCAGGAGGGATCTGTCATTTCCATTTCTTCTCTCCTTATTTAGTGTCTGATCACTGAACTTCAACTTATCTGCCAGCGATGGGTGTGTGTTCATGTGTGATGTGCTTGTATCTTGGGGTAAGAAAAGGATAGACCATTAGACTCTACAGTCATTGATTAGGCCAAAACAGACCTGACCCTCTCATATCCACCAAGGGAAAATCAGCAAGGTGGCTCCACTGTTGTCACTCACACACACACACACACACACACACACAGAAAAACACACACTCCATCGATCAGCATGACATACACTGAAGATGACAGATACACTGACAGTAATCATCGCTGAATGTGAAGAAAGACTTTTTGGAGTATGGACCAATTTATTACTGGCTGTGTCTGAGTGATAGACCGATGGACACACTGATGCATGGTGACAGGTGAAAAGATGAAAGGATAGTAGGGGGAGGAGGAAAAAGATCAGAAGAGCCAAATGGAGACATGTTTGTTGGGCCGACAAAGCTAGCAGACAGAGGAGTAAGAAAGTGATGCCTGTTAGAGGTCAGACAGGAGCATTTCCCCCTATTGGTGGCCTCTATCAGTGGTGTACAGTTACACACACACACACACACATGTCTTTTATGTACTTATGTACTCTTCTGGCACAAGGAGACTGAGATTGGATTATTGATTGCATTGGAACAGATCTCGAAGGACAGCAGAGGTCTCTTTATTGAAGGTCTTGTCTGGTGATAGTCATTCTTAAGAGGAAAACAATAGGTGACCTTAACTCAGGAATAATCAATTTAACCCTCACCTCATAAAGAAATCATATAATCACTTCTAGTAAATGTTAAATCATCAGCACTTCTCAACATTATATGAGAGATTTCATGTTTTGATACATCATACCTGTGCCTCCTTGTATTTCAGAGCAAAGTTAACTACATTTTTTAGAAAGTTTTCATTACAAGACATTTTACATGTTAATTAATGAAGTATGTTTACACAACAATATTTATATTTACAGTATGCAACCAAACTGTACACTGTACACTTAAATGCAAGTAATTTGATCATTTGAATGGTATTATTTTTACCTTTGAAATATTGTTTCAAAGAAAAAGTGTTTTGTCTCATGGACAATCAGAAATGAATACCTTTATAGGACTACAATGCTGATATAACCTATGGTTTCTAATTAGCTTTACTATATGGACATGTGTGTAAATGACCTGTAAAAACCCGAACTTTCTTAGTTTTGGCATCAGAACCAGGAGGCATAGAAGCAGTCATAGTACCATTTAGCAGAGCCACAGTAGCTATCCTCCTACAATAACACCCTGGAAAATGCAGTACTTGCACAATCTAACTCTGGAAAGCAAACTGCCATGTAAATCAAACTCAGCACAAGGGTTAGCAATGTTTCATCTTACGCAACTGCAAGATGAAACTACAAATCATGAAAAGAAGCCTAATGAATAATGAGAGAACACAATTTGATCAGATGAGACTAAAATACATTTGTTTGACTTATGTGGGACCAACATTTTTGGCATTAACTTGACCAGGACAGTCAATGCATATTCATGACAGAGAGTAAAGGAGGCGGAAGTGTGATTAAATGTATCTAAAATTTATAACTTCTGATCGGATACCAAAATTACAAAATAGGGCTCCTGGTTGGAAATTGACAACATACTGCTAAATACACTGGAGGGATGCATTGTCATTCTTAAGGGAGAACCATTATCTCTCTTTGATTGCTTCCTGTGTGCCAAGGTACCAACCAACAGAAAAAAATGTCCATATCTGCGAGACGCTAGTGGCATTTGCCAGAACACCAGCATATTTGATGTCCCAGAATGGAACCATGTTGGTAGAAAATAAACAATTACTAACAATTCGGGGGGCGTCCTCATGCAAGAAAGATATGTTAATAGAAATTTTCTTTTATTGGATAGCATGGATTATCTGCACAACTTATATAGTTTCAGTTTCACAGTTGTGAATTTAATTACAATCCAATTAAATCCAAAACGAATGACAAAGGCTGCTTTCTTTAAAAATGAAAAAGTTATACTTTAAGGCTAATAAAGTGTGGTATAGGAACAGAAAACCAATTATTTTATTAAAATAAATAAAAATGAAAACAGGAAAACATAAAGAAACCATATCCCCTGTAAAGTATGCCTGTAGGCATTTAGGTTATGAGGACTGTTCACCCATATCATGTAACACACATGTACACAAGCATGGCGCACACACACACTTTGCAGCCAGCTTTCACTGAGACCTGCAGACTAACCTTTGTGATCCATAACCAATTGAGAATGATTACAGACTTCTGAGAAATATAATATGAAAGCCTAATAATTACTGAAAGGAAAGCAGGTTAGCGGCATAATAGATCAAAAACATGCTACATTAACTTAAAAAGAAACTAAACAGTACTTGGGGTTTACTTGTAAATCTGTTAAACACCTGTGCCGGCATTTACATCGGCTTCATAGTATTCATTACTAACAGACACATTCCATGAGGACAGTATTAAGTAGGGAGCTGGAGATACCCGAGCAACAGGAGGTCTCTATTTGGACATTTCAAGGTGAGTTAGAGCCACTGACCTTAGTCGCCTTTCCCATGAAGGGGTCTGATCACTTTTTGAGGTCTTAGCGTTCACAAATGTCCCACATTGACATGGGAAAGGGTAGATTTAAGGCCAAGCTATAGTTATTGATTTGTGTGTTTCAAATGACAATTACCAGTTGCTAATTTTAGCAGCTTTACAGTTAGGAAGCTTATTAAGCGATTATATGAGACCCAGGTTATTTTTTTCAATTCATTTTTCCAGTTTTTGATTTTGCAAAAGAGAGGTAATTTTTATTTTGAAGGCTAAATTATTGATAAATGATAGGAAAATGAGTCAGTAATGTAGGAATAATGTAGGAATGTTAGAATAGTATGCACCAATTCAGAGCTAGCTGTTTCCTCATAAGCTAAATTGAAAGCTTATGGAATAACATAAGGAGCAGAGAAAACAAGTCAGAGAACAAAGAAAAATGAAAATGACAACTAACTAACAAATAGAAAACAGACACACTTCTCCAAATTCAATAAGGAGGAGGAACTAGACCTTAAACGCTGTTATGTTAGCATCTATGATGTGCATGGAGCGATTTATAGAAATAGCCACTTTTGAAAACAAGGGAAAAAAACAACAAAATACTCAAAATATCTGCCCTTCACTGTCATTTGCTTTAACCTGGATTTATTATATAAACACTTTAAGTCTATCTTGCTGATTATCTGATGTTAATAAGGGTATTCGTCATCATTTACTGATTATGATTAATGCATCATTTATCAGCGTGTCATATTTGCTTTCTTTCAGTTTCCTAACAAGTCAGATGGAATCTACAGAATCTCATTCTTCCCTTTGGATCTGTTTCACATCACCGGGTGCTGTAAAGATGCCGTAAAGGATGTGGAGATGCAAAGGAATCAGACATGCATTCCTGGATTGAAGCCATGGCAGGTCTGTGCAAACATGCTCCATGTGGTAGGAATGATTAGCTTGGGAGAGGTCACTGCTTTCCTCTTATCCCTCTGTTTGGACAGGACTCTAACAATCACACTGATCTCAGCTCACCAAGACATTCAAACAAGTGCCCTGAATGACAAACCTTCAACCCACATTTGTTAGGTATTAACTTGCCATGCAGCGATCCCCAACCCCATGCTATCTAAATATTTAGGAGAGCTTTAAGACAACTGGTGATCTCAAGGAACATATTGGATGAGTTTGGGAGTGTGTATTTTGTTTAGAAAGTATTGACCAAAGATCACGGAAAGGCTAACAATGACAAAATCTTTAGGGCTATGACAGACACCAGTTATTACATTCTGATCGCTTCATCTTCTTAACCAAGGTAAGAGGAAAATTAATAAGAAAGTGACTGGTTTTCATTATTTTTAGAATTAACACACGATGGAAACCACAGCCTCATTTCGATTATTTTGTCCAAGTAAGATAATTTTTTGATATAATATTGCAGAATATTCTTATATTATTGCAGATTAGATTTACAAATGTAACTTTTGATAACGCTTATAGTTAGAGTTGGATCAGCTGACCCTGAAGCATCCCTTAATTATAGTCTATAGTCTCAGAGTGATGACCCTATAGCAGCATCAGACGTCTTTTCACTCCCTAGGTGTGTAAATGCTTGCATGCATACATTTTTTTCTTCTCTTTCCCATAGTTTGCATTTTATCCTGTTCCTTCTCTTCTTCCCCTCACCCCCAACCTCTGCTAGAGGTAGTTTTTCCCTTCCGGCCACTGCCTAGTGCGTCCTTGTAGGGTATTGTCTGATTATTGGGTTTTTCTCGCTAAGATCTTTACCTTCAAGTATCAAGCGCTTTGAGGCAACTGTTGTAATTTGGCACTCTATGAATAATAACTGAATTGAATTGAACTCACTGTTAAAGTCTTTATTAACGTTCAAAGAAAGCACATTATGTGAAAGGTTTTGAATTCATCAGCTTATGGCTACGGTTAGTCAGCCAAACTGTATACAAACACCGGTTCTAATACCAGATCTCCCATCACTGTTTACTGTAGCACTTGTCCTCGGTGTGAGTCTGCACCCCCTCTTTTCACATTTCTCATCGGTTTCTGTCTGCTCTCAGCCAATCACAGTCCTCGAATGGTGCCAGGTGCTGGCACAATGTCAGCCAAGCCTTTGGAAGGGAAAGCTCAAGAATCTATTTCAGTGTTCCATCCACAGACAAAAAGGTGGGGGTGGGCAGGGGGATTGGGAACCCTCTGAGTGTCCTTATTCAGCCATTCATTGGTGCCCAGCAGCACCCACTACCCTCAGCCTGAAGAAAGATGCTGCAATGCTCACTGATTATCACCAAAGAGAAAATCCCCATGTGAAGGAGCAGATGAAAAAAATGGAATATCCTCTCTTGCAGCAGACACTGTGACATCAGTGTTTAGCTAGGAAGATGGAATAACACCAAAACAGACAGCTAAGCGGCAAATTGAGAATAAGATTGTCAGGAAGTGAAATGCAGTCCTTTTTGGCCAGAGTGGATAGAGGAATTTTTAATTAGAATGTGTTGAGAGATCATAGTTTCCCTTAGAGCTATCGGGCCTTTTCATGTTTATATAATGCATATGCATGTGCTGGAGCAATCATCTGAAACCAGATACCCAATTCCATGAAGTCTAACAGAAAAAGGGCTTTACCGAGCGATACGTTTTTGGACACAAGACCTCGCACTGAAAGGTAAAGGCTGGGATTTGAAACAAACATGTGGTCAGCATTTTAGGTTTGAGAAATGCAATATCTATAAAATATGAACAATGCATCTTCCCAGAAAACACTGAGATCCAGATCATAGGAAATCGAGTGCATTATGGGATAAGGGTAATTCACACAACTGTGCTTCATCTTCTGAAAGATGAGCAAATACTGTACCACTGGTGTGAAAGCATGTCATCTCACGGCCCCAAGCCTAAGAGCTTTGACGTCTGCCAGCATCGTCAGAATCAGAGCAGATCCCCGAAGACGATCCGACAACCATCACAGCGAATAACTCCCCCACCCTCTTACCTCATCTGAACCAGCAATAATATGATGCTGGATTAATTTTTGTTCCTCTCAGTAAGCTCTGAAGGAGAAGAAAAAAAATGCTAAGTGTCCAAAATAATGAAACATTCCATGACACGTTCTTATCAGCCAAATGAAAAAATCACATTATCTTCAAAAGGGGTTTTAAATGCCCGCCCGCCCGTTTGCTCACTACCTCAAGCTGCATGGGGAATATCAACTGTGAGACAGTAATTCGCTCAAGCTCTTAATATTCAGTTCTCAGCTATGTAATATGCAAATTCATTGGGGTCATGCAGAAGTCAAATTGAAAAAAAAATCCCTTAAACTTAATATGAGAGGCAGTTGGAGATTTTTCTAAGAAAACCAGTCAGTTATGGATAGGGTTCAGTAGAAGTCAAACTGACAAACTGCTCCAGGGAGCAGAGAGGTCCCTGCAGCCCTGACACAAGTTGATCTCTTCAGATTTACTGTGCCTGCACTTTTTAAACCTCACGTCTACCACATTAACACTGAGCATCTCCATCAATTTCCTCATAGGAATCTAGTGCAGTAGTGTATAGCTTGTCCTACAAATGAGATTGTGGAACCTGTGAGGCCCGCAGAAAGAAAAGGACACAAGGACACACTGCAGTATCCACATATGTCAACTCATCTGAGGACACTAAATCTTTTCTCTCCAGTTTGTACGTTTATAAGCATTTACATAGAGCTCCACATAAGAGCAAACAAATGATGGTCCACGCCATTCTGGTCAGTGGCAACATAAATCCGAAATTCAAATGGATCCATTTGCACTTGTATAAAATTTCATCTTACTATCAAGCCGTCAACAAAGAGAAATAAAGTAGCTTTCCGAGTGTGATCTGTTGGCTGTTAAGAGGGAGAGGTCTGTTACAAACCCTGATACCTCTGAGAATGGGATATCGATCTATTTCCGACGGCTCCAGATGTGTCATTTTGTTGTGTCTGCACACTTTGTAAAATCTATTCTGGTCTGATATCGTATATCCGGTAACAAGCTGGGATTGCTGTCCTGATGGTGGCCCCGATGATGCTGAAAAGGGACAGGGAAGGCTGCGGCACAGGCCTTGCTATCGCTGCCAGAGAGGAAGAATTAGCCATTTGAAGATGGGCAGGACAGATAGAGGGATCATGAAGCTATTAACCTCCAAACAAGCTGCTGAGAACCCAGCAGATGGCGGGGCTGATGGTGACTGTGTTGCCAGATTGGGCAGCAAGCAAAACAAGGGACCAGACTTCTCATAGATGCTGAGAAAATGGTCCTTCCACAGCATGTGTTCTACAGCGTGACCATGTGTGCATTTGTGTATGTGTAAAGGAGTACAAATATTTTAAAGGTCTCACTGCCTGGATAAATATCATGAAGAGAGTTAAGTCCCTGCCCCTTTCTCCAAAGTTTTCACCAATCATCCTAATAACTTAGTCTTCATAAAAAATATACTGAGCAGACAATGATCCACTATGCACTTTGTGTCCTAATATGCTTCTGCCTTTGATACTGGAATAATATATTGTAGCATCAAATCCCAACCCCTTTGCACATTCAGTAATGTCACAGAGTGCTTACAACATCCTAAGTCCCACAATAATCCTAATAAAACTTCAAGCAGCACACTAATGAACTTTGTTCATGCTACAACTCAACTCAATGCAATATTTAATGTGTATTTGGCTTCTGCCAGTCATTTGTATACTCTTTATTCATTTGCATAATCTCATTATTTCAAAAAGAAGCTTAATCTGACAGCTAATCAAACAAGACAGAGAAGGACGACTCATGCAAGAAAGACATAAGTTTAGTCCAGGTTGTGTGGAAGAAAAACTTTAACATGTGTGTTTAACATATGTGTTTTGAGCACAATGGTGCTAAGTTATGTTTGTTATGGAGAATCTTCTGACAGTTGACAGAACTGTAAAGCAAAGTGCCGAAAATTTAATTGCACAACTGAATACAAGATGGGAATTGTGTTTGAAGTCTGGCAAAGGTTTGAAGCTTGGAATAAAATAATTTCACACACTCACATACACTTCATACACACCACTTCACTAGGTATAACTCGATGCATTTAGGCATGTAGACATGGTCAAGACAACCTGCTGAAGTTCAAACCAAGCATCAGAAAGGGGAAGAAAAGGGATTTAGCTGGCTTTGAACGTGGCGTGGTTGTTGGTGCCAGATGGGCTGGCCTGAGTATTTCAGAAACTGCTGATCTACTGGGATTTTCCAACAAAACCATCTCTAGGGTTTACAGAGAATAGTCCAAAAAAGAGAAAATATCCAGTAAACAGCAATTCTCCAGGCCAGAATGCTTTGTTGATGCCAGAGGTCAGAGGAGAAAGGCCAGGCTGCTTCAAGCTGATAGGAAGGCAAAAATAACTCAAATAACCACTTCTCGCAATCAAGGTATGCAGAAGAGCATTTTTTGAATGCACAACATGTTAAACCTTAAAGCAGATGGGATACAGTGCACTGGGTGCCACTACTGTCAGCTAAGAACAGTAAACTTGGGCTAAAAAAAAACAACTGGAAAAATGCTGTATGATAAGTTTGATTTCTGCTGACTGAATCTGGCATAAACAACATGGAAGCATGGATTCATCCTACCTTATATCAAAGGTTCAGGCTAGTGGTAGTGTAATTTTGTGGCTCTTTAGTACTAACAGAGCATCATTTAAATTCCACAGCTTTCCCTTTATGATCACAGTGTACCCATTACTGATGGCTGCTTCCAGCGGGACAACACAACACGTCATGAAGCTCAAACCCTCTCAAACTGGTTTCTTGAACATGGCAATGAGTTCATTGTACTCAAATGGCCTTCACAGTCACCAGATCTCAATCAATCAATAGAGCACGTTTGGGATGTGCAATGCGAGATTCACATCATGGATGGGCACTGGGCAGACTCAAATTCTCAAATTCAAAGTGTTCTTTAGAAAATTACTAGTTTCGACATTTGATCACAGAGAAGACTGACGTAACGTAACAGTCATATAACTATTGCAGCCGTTGAGACTTGCAGGTTGTAAAGCTGCTCAATTCAGTGCATCTAGTGGCAGGATGAGAAACCATGTATATCAGTGATGAACAGAAAATTTTAGCAGAACCCCAAATCTATGTACTGGGGGGAATTTTTGCAGAGTATTAAAATCCTGCTCGTCATGTTTTATTCAGATGTGCTTAACAAGTAGCCCCTATTAAAAGTGCAATGACTTTAACAAAAATAGTGACAGGTGAGGCTGATTGTAGGTTAAGGTTTTAACAGAGCTGCAGTTGTAAGGTGAAAGGAGAGACCAAAGTGAGGTTAGAGGAAAACAAGTATGGTGTTAAGACAGTGGACTGAGCCTCGACTAACTATATGATATGGCTGTGCTCCTACACAGAGGCTGCTGCTTTTAGCTATACCTCCAGGTGATTAAGTGGTAGTTAGGGAAATTACTAGAGTCCCACTTTTTATATTACTCACACGCTTTCTGGACCGGTGACAGCATTGGTGCAGCTCAGTAGGATTTCTAAAAGGTCATGCAGTGTGTGAATGGGTTACAAGAGGAGTTGTGAGTTAATTAGCTCATACCTCTGTAATGACATGTGGTGCTCTTATCCATATAGATCCCTATAGAGCTCTGGGTAGCACATGTAATCCTCACAGCTGAAAAGTGAGTCATCATACATACGAATGAATGCACACATATACA
>VUQG01041785.1:23995-61401 GCA_015106755.1 Etia nguti | reverse complement strand
GTACACAGAGAGAGAGAGAGAGCTGTGCATGAAGTGTGATTTTATCGTGGTGGAAGAGAACAGCAAAAGTCAGAGGGAATTAATGACGACATTTATCAAATGTGAAGCGTAGTTTGGATCTTCTTTTGCTGCTGGTTCAGTCAGTTTTGGTTGGAGAGACAAAACCTGCAGCTCAGAATCTAGCGCAAAAAAGACGTAAACACAGAGCGCGGACCCGCCGACGCATCAGAATCAGTGAGCTGTCGGCTTTCAGCTCCGACGGCGTGTCCGTGTACGTGCCGTCGGCCATTCTGATGCGTCGGGGGTCGGCTCTTTGTGTTTACGTCTCTGTGCAGAATCCGTGTACCTGCTCTCATTTACTGTTTCAGCTGTTTGGTGGTTGTCGAAATTTTGTGAGGTTTAACCTGAGATTCTGGCGTTTCGGGCACAATAAATGTATATTTAAACATCGATTCAGGATTTTAATGAATCGATATCGCTTTATTCAAGCTAGAATCGATTTTAATCGGAAAATCGATAATCAAAACACACCGTCTCTCCAGGAGTGGACATCCCAGATCTGACTGTGTCAGGGGTCAGAGAAACAGCAAAAACCCAAGAGCTCCATCTCAGACTTTACAGGCCTTACATTTCACGACAGTACAATTAGAAAAAGACTAAATAATCAAAGAGTTTCCAGTGGACTCTGTGTGCTGGTGACATTGTAACATTGTCAGGTTAACGTTTTTATTTCCATCAGACACCAGCCGTGTTTCTGACTCGGAGATACTGTATATCCTGGATGCCTGAAGCTTTATTGACTTGAGTATAAAACACAGGCCTATATTTGAAATGATTTGCTGGTGTGTGCTGCAGCTGACTGGAATACTTTTAGGCGCTGCAGAGGAGACATATAATATTTCTGTCCTACAGGATACTTTCCTCAAACATGTCAGGTTTCAGCGACAGCACATGCCTGGCTGGAATTTAACATTGGTTAAAAATGAAGACGAGACATACATAAATAATGAAGGTTTCGAGTAAACAGTGAGCGTTGTTAAAAATAAAACACCGGCATCCATAAATAATGTCGGCGAACAGAGCTGCGAGTGAACGGAGCGCCCAGTAGAAGACGGTGTGTGACAACTACTAAACTACTGACAAACAAAATCCAAATTAGTATCAATCTCTAAGGCGGCCACCACTGAGCTTCAGGTGTTCCAAAACCCACAGTAGCTCCACTGAAGCTAAGTGAGCTGCCAGAGCTGCACAGAGCAGCGCCTGCAGAGAAGTAATGCCTGAGGAAGCTCAGACAGCAGTACGGGAGAGAATATGTTTTGCTGCACAGCTTGATTATGATTGAATGAAGCCGAGCATGAACTTTAATTACTGCTTACACCCCGGCTGTTTGTGACTGCGTATTGAAGCGGCTTAGGACACACAAAGGGAGGCTGAGGCGATAAAGCACACTGCAGCATTTGGCAAACATCGATCACTGTTAAAGGCTGATTTCATACAAATAGTGATTAAAGCGAGTTTTAAAACCTTTACCCCCTTCTTTTAAATGTATGCTTCCAATTTGGCATCGCTGATGAAAACGTATGAATTTTGTAGCTGCAGACACTCTTTCCCCTGCCGTAATAAAAGGTTAAATACATCTTCAAAGAGCTCAAAGAGCTCAAAACGCTCAGGCCATAATGGCATGCCATGTATTTTTATTATGCTTTCTAGGATTAGCCCAGAACACAGAGTACAACTTTTACTAAGTGAAGCTGACAGATTGTATAATACCACTGAGACATGACTAGAGAACAGTGAGCTACTGTATAAAGTGTGCAGCTTACCCAGCACCACCCACCTAAGCTTTTGCCATTTGTGAGGACATGTCTAGGTCTTGGTCCAGAGAACACAGCATCAATAACCGAATACCAAGTCTCTCTGCCCACTGAATAAAGCAACGCACTTCTAAAAAGTCACAAAAATGCACAAGCAGCTGTAATCTTTTTGAAGAATTTTGCAGTTGGAAAATGTTTTCTGAGCTTCTTCTATCATCATGTTTTCAAACATTAAAACTGGAACGCCCAGCTACATCTACTCTCCTTTTCCAAATCAAAGCTGTGGACATTAACCTGCTACTTTTGGGAAGCAGCCACACTAAAGGGATCGAACGAGGGACCACCGACCGGCACTGCCATTGCCGGAGCTACTGTATGCAAGCAGCTGACTAAAACAAAATCCTTTACCTCAGCAGGCAGCTGGCTGACATTGTTCACCTGTGCTTTCCTGCTATCCACCCTGCATCAGTCTTCCTTTGTCTTTGAACCTCCAACAACTCCACAGGCAGCCTTACACACATCCAGACTGCACTAGCCGTGTTGATATAGCAGGCTTTGACGCTGCATAGGTCTGTGTTAGCTTTGGTTTGATTTGTTTTACATAAATCTCTTTCATACTTGTTACATTGGTTGAGTTGTTTTGTTCTAATAAGGCAACCGCATTTTATTAATTTATTATATTTTTAAAGGTATTTTTATGTTTTTTTTATTTCCCCTATGGTGTGCTATTAAAAAGTAATGTGAAAACAGCAGAACTTGTACCATATTGTGAAGCGAGAACTGCTTAGCACATATTTTTAGCTCCAAGTGGGAACTGCATCGTATACATTTTGATATTTGTAAAGAGATTCTTGAAAGTTGCGCGTGACTCACCGCATGATATTTCATCAGACATATCCCCACAGTCGTCCTCCCGATCACAGCTCCAACTGCGAGGTATACATCGTCCGTTCTGGCAGGAGAACTGGTCTGCCTGACAGGGCTGGGCTGAGGAAGAAGAAAGAGGCCACTTAATTCAATCGCACCTGCATAAGTCAGTGTAGAGGGTGCACAACAACTCTAATGTTCACTAGATCACCCAAATGTCAATGTAAGGCCAGCGCAAACCCTTTTATCACTCAATCGCGCAGGTTGAAGACCGCCATGGAAAACGTGCTGTTGCTGATGGGCCATCAGTTACGTGCTGGTGGTCATGCACGTGACAGCGTGCAACTGATGTCTTGCTGATGTGGGATATGCGTGTCAATCCACCGACGGGGGAACATTCATCATCCTCTGGCTAATGCTCATCGATCGATCCTCTGAGGATAAAAAGCTCCGGAGAAGTACGACTAATGCGATATTCTGTAAGTGTCCTCGTAGATGCTCCAAGTCTTTGATACTAAAACGCCCTTAAACAATGAGATTGATTACACTGTACCACAGCTCCTTCAGAGCCTCAAAATATTATAGTGACGGCTGCCTTGACAGTACCTGACACCAGCATTCAAGTCTTAGAGAGTAAAGCACATTTGAAGTGGGAACATTTTTATCAAAAGATGTCAGAGAAAACTGTTTCATGGCCTACTGTGCAGATGAGAAGCTGCTTAAAGTTTATATAGCTGAACAGCCCTCAAAACTGATCGGAGAAGCACACCAGTTATAACCAGGCTACGTTTTCCTGAAATCACTGTTTTCACATCAGCATTTATTCATAGAATTAATCATATTTGATAAAATGTGAAATGACTGAAAATGAGCCCGCGAGCACAGATGAGCAGTGCTGACAGATGGCACGTGATTGACGGCCAAAACTCCCCCAAATCTAAACCCGACGTGAAAGCAGTCCCGCGCCTACCTGAGCAGGTGCTGTTGGACTCGTCCTCGTTGTTGCCACAGTCGTTTGTCCCGTCGCAGAGCCATCGTTTGGGGATACAGCGATTGTTGCTGCATTTGAACTGATCAAGGGGACAAGTGTGGTTGTCTGCAAAGAGTTAAAGTAAATCAGCGACTGTGTGGAAAAACAATCAACTAGAGCTGAAAGTCAATAAAACAAAATGAACAAAAAATGAAATGAAAAAAATGTATCTGACAAATACTGTATGTTGTAACAATCTGAATCCTGAAATGAATGAGTGGAATCAGCATCACGGGACACACTCTGAAGGAGGAGATGGGACCGGCAACGCTGTGTACACAGAATACATGTGGCAGAATCTAAAGTGCAGAGAGCACACACGCGGGAACTGTCATGAAGTTACTCAGAGAGCTGATCAACGGCTGACGTGACCTGCCTTCAGGAATTTTAGCTGTTGATATGAGCAGTCTCTGAACTGGGTTAAAAAGGTGCCGAACTGTTGACCTGTGATATTTTATAGTGTTATTTGGTCTTTAATAAAGGTGGAGGTAAGGGAACTACAAAAGCCAAGGTCATAATTATCTGACGCGCGCCAACCAAAACTGAGACCGTACTGTGCCAATCAAAAACATGCATGATTCTCATTTTGTCAGGGACCGTGTGCTTCACATGCTAAAGTGACATAAACTGTGAAGTTACATTATTGGGAAAAAAGGTTAAACTAAGAAAAACCTCATCAACACTGCAGCTTTTTTTGTAGTAGTAGTAGTTCTGGTTCGACGCAGGCTGACATGAGAAGCTGCTTAGCTTAGACGTGGTTTAGTAGATGTTGCCAGTCCAGGTGTATGAATGATTAATATACATACATTTTTTAGGCTTATATGGTAGAAATTTTATTCTCAATCAGTGTAAAGTCCAGCTATCAAACAGCAGAGCAGCCTAGCTACACTAACAGATACGGCTGGCCAAAAACATTTGAATTCACTGAAGGAAAGAGCAGATTGTAATCGGCTTTATTTTAGAAGATAATAGATCTGGCTGCCATCTTTATGACTGGCTTGGGACACATCCGAGTGTTTCACAGTCACCAAGTCTCAGTTTAAATATTATTTAATATTGGACCTCTTTCCTGTGTTTATACAGTATATCTGCAGCTTTTCAGTGAGACTTAATTAAGGTCACAATGTAACTAATTTCATACTGATACAACAGCAAGCCACACTAAAAACCATAAAAGGAATAATAATGTTCAGAGTGTGAGGAATCTCATTATTGTTTCTCCTTGGTGGTTCGTCCTTTAATTGAGAGTAATGGAGTCTCTATATCATCTTTAGTGGTCTTAAGTGTATTTGTGGTTGGTTTTGGTTTTAGTGCCTGATTTTTGTTTTATTTGAGGCGACTTTCACATAAAAAAAGAAAAAAAAATCAGCAGGACTATCTGCCAATATTTAACAATAACTCTACTTTGATAATTCTAACTCATTAAGCCTCACCACTCATTAATCATACTAAAGAAATGAGAACATTTCTCTGCATACTCTAACTCTACCCAGTGCAAAGTTCACGACTACCACCGAGACAGTGGAGGTGTTGGGTTGGTCTGTATTTAAGATCTGCTGGTGCCATCTGAAAAACAATAATAATAATAAATAAAAATAAAAATAAAAATCCATACTTAACCATTTAACATCGAGTTTATGCAACTGATTTGTAGAAGAAAGCACGTACAAAGGACAGGCAGCAGCGTGGAGGAGGGGGAGCACTTTACACCCCGACTGCAATGACATTTAAGAACACAGCAGCTGACAGCCAGAGGGAATTAGCCCTGAAAAGCTTAGGCTTTTCTTGCTTGGCCGCATCACTGTGTACAGTGTCTGTTCAGACAGTGCATTTTTCATGCTAGCACGCAGTGTGTTGCCTGCAGACTAATTCCAAGATCCTCACAGCAGCTCTGGATCTCCTCGTCACTCCCGTCCAGACAGTCATCATCTCCGTCACACTTCCACAAGGCCCGAATGCACCGCTGATTACGGCACTGGAACTCATCACTTTTGCATCGCTGTGGCTCTAAACTACTGCTGGAAGCTTCTGAGAGAGACACAAGTGAGAAAACACCGGACCTTCTAAGAAATATGTGTTAAGGGGAAATTATTGGCATATAAATCTATAATAGCATGCACAACGTGTTAATGTTTCATAACCTCATGTGTTATATGTGTGGGAACCCACTGGGATCCTCCCTTAGCTGTATTTACTTGTTTATTAGCAGATTTGAAAAGAAGCGTGTCCCACAGGACGTAGCCAGGATTACACAATAAAGGGACAACCTGATCTTAGGGCTTGTGTCTGTCTGATTCATTATGTCCTCCTACCTGCACAGGTGACATTGTTCTTCTCCAGAACCTGGTTGTCAGCGCAGGCACACACTCTCCCTCCTGGGATGGCGAGGCAGAGGGTACTACAGCCCCCATAATTCACACTACATGCGTTGTCACCTGGAGAAACAGATCCCAAACACAGCATGGTGTCTTGCTCATTTAAAGCTACATTTTCTAAGCTCACTTTAAGCTCCGTATTATTCTTGATTTCCCCTTTTTTTCCATCTGTGAAATAAAGATCAGAGTTTCTGGAATCCCTTTAAATATAGCAAAATAAATCATTTCATTGGTACAAAAGCTTTTCCCTCACATAGAGAGACATGCCAGGTGTATGCTGGGAGATCTATAAGCATACGTCAAGTGAATTATTGGGAACGGTGTGGGTGAAAGACATTTGACATTTTTATCATTCTCGGAGGAATAATTTGTCTTTCAGGACAAAGCTGACATTCTCCAATCGAAAAAAGCCACATATCAAGTTAAGGCATGAGACACCTTTGTCACTTTCATTTAACACGGAACCCAAAGGCAGTGCCTGAGCCAATGAGATAAAGCTTTGGGTTTTGTAAGAGCCAATCAGTAATACTCAGAGTACCGGACAGCCAATTAATCTATTCAGTGTCATGAACAAAAGAGAAACGTCTCTGCATGGTGTGAGCTAGGCTGTGCATATAGCAGCCAACCACTTTAATGTCCAAGTGTGAGAATCGTGGTTTTGAGAGTAAAGTGACTTTTAAAATCACTGCAATGCTCTCTGCATTCAGAGCAACACAACAGTTAGTCAACTTTCCCTGAGTGTGAAGCACATGTCTGCAACAAAAAGAAAGACGTCCTGTGAGGCCCAGTGAAGCGCTCTGCTGACAGCCATGTTCCATGCCTCTGCTATCTCTTCTTTTCAGCATCCTAACAGCGTGAATCCATCATCATTTGTTACAGAAGAGAGCAAAGACATCCAAACCTTGGTCATCTTATTTAACTTCATAAAGTGGAGCCCAAAGTGATTTGAAAGCTACTGTCACTGCTGATCAATGTGCCTGTTTATACCATGAAATTTGAGAGCAATAGGCATGTACATAACTTTCTGGTGTATATATCATATAAAGTGCTCTCCATTAAGAAAAGCGCTATAGGGGCTATAAATGTCTGGATTCACTGGAGGGGGGAGGTTCTATTTCCAGTGCAAAACAGCCACTTTCTCTGTTAGGGTGGCACAGGATGACGACTAAATGAAGAGAAAGCAGCCAACCTTGCTGACTCTGCGCATCGTAGACACGCAGGCCGAACAACGGCGGTCTCTCGCTCCGCAACAGAGTGATATCGCCGTTGGACAAGTCCAGCTGGAACACCGAAGCGTTCATGTACTCGGTCCAAAAGATGAAATTGCGGTAATGAGAGATTCCGAACGGATGGTTTAGTTCTTTCCCGCTGTACACCACCTGCAACATGAAGCAAACATTCAGTACGGTCACGAGGTTAGGAGAGCTACAGAAAGACACCGTCAGAAGAATCAGTCATCTCAAACGGGCGTCTAGCTGTTTGAATACAGGCTTAAAGATTATTTGATTGCAGTATATGATGAATGTGATTCAATTTCACTGCACAAATTTATTCACACAGAAACGTCTGCTTATAATAATGTTTGCTAGAATCTTGGCATTGATTAAATAGCTTTTGCAAATAATTAATTAGCGTGATATGCCAGTACAGCTAGAGTCGACAGGAGCGGTTGGGGATGAAAGGATGCTTGTTGTGGGAAGAGGAGCAGGTTTCAGTCGTCGCACTGCTGCAAACATGGACACTTTAACCCTGAAATGCAAGAAGCGTGTGCAGAAAACAGCCTCACAACTGACCACAGAAGACAGATGCTTTTATCCACAGTTGATTAAACCTTAACATGGCAACAGTGTAGCTGGAAATTAATCGACTGCCTTCCGAACGCTATTATTCTAAAACATGAGAATGAGCTGGTCTACAAACCAAAAAAAAGAACAAATGAATCCAATCGGGAACTTAAATCGTGATTTAAAGTCCACCTTCTGGCCCTCCATTAAACCTCACAAGTGGACTAACTCAGCCCGTAACATACCATTCTTCCTGTCCCGTTCAGGTGAATCTTCTCAATGTGGTCGTAGTAGGCGTCGCACCAGTACATCGTGCTGCTGCTGTGGTCCAGCGTCAGCCCGTTGGGCCACAGCATGTTGGAGGTGACGAAAATGCGGCGGTTGGATCCATCCATCCAGGCCTTTTCTATCCGTCCTATGCTGTCGTTGACCTCATCTTCCTCCCAGTCTGTCCAGTACATCCAGCTACCACACACAGAATTGAACACATACAGTTCCAACACCGAGATAAAGCAAACACCGAACGGCACATGACTCACTGCATCGGTGGCATCTGTAGATCACAACCTGCTCTCCGCTGACACTGATCACATCTCATATTCAAACTAAGCAGTTCATTTCAGCCGTCTGCTCCCCATTCATCTTTGCCCTTACTTTCTGACACGCTGATGTTGAATGGTTTTGCTCGCTGCTCCCTCTACAAGCAGCCTCCTGCTTTGATTACTTATCAATCAGAAGATGTGACAGCATGTTTCTGCAAGCTTCTCTCAAAATGATCTATTTCTTGTCACAGTGTCTTCTGAGGTTTGCTCTGAGTGCCCATGGGGAGGCTTTGGCACTGAATCTTTCTCATGCTGTTTGATTCATGCAGGGAACATTATAGGGAACACAAACTGTACTGACAAATACATAACAAAAGTATTTATCCCCTTCCTGTTTTTTATTGATTTTCTTTTTGTTATTTCTCACACTTGCATGTTTCAGATCAAACAAATCTTAATCTTACACAAAGATAACCTGAGTAAACACAAAGTTCAGCTTTTAAATCGTGATTTCATTTATTAAGGGAAATAAAGCTTTCCAAACCCACCTCGCTCTTAGTGAAAAAGTCATTGCCCCCCCTCGTTAACCACAACTGAGCTGAGTTTCCTTGCCACAACCAGCCCTGATTACTGCTACTGTAGATGTCTTCTTAGAGTTTGTGAAGACATTCTAATAACATTTTTGGTTGCTTTCTTTTTCAAGATCTACCACGAGCTGGATGACTGAGAACTTACACAGACACGTGGAAAATAAAATCTGTGTGACAAAGTGAAGTATGGCCAAGGATCTCAAAAAGCAGCCACAGTCTAAAGAAACAGCTGAGAAACAAAGTCAGTGACATCATCATTAAAAAACACGCAAGCATGCAAAAACCTAAGAAATCAGGAAGGGGTCCACCAGGTCAGAAATCTGAAGTTTTCCCAAAAGAAGACTAAACAGATACAAACTAGATTCTGTATATTTTCAAAGCAGATAATCAGACACACACATGTTTGGACTTCAGTCGTTGTAGCTTAAGAAACATTTCAGGCTTCTCAAGTTAAGCTTTACTGCACGTCAAAGTCAGACGGTCCATATTTTCAACTAAAGTTCTCCAGTGTAGCTTCTGTATGTCGAGAAAACAGCTCCCAGAGGACCGGCGGTATGTGAAACACGGTTGGGTCAATAATTCGACAGGTCTTTTCTCCAGTAACCGTGCCCAAGAGAGTTTCTCTTTGAGGATTCCTGGCTGAGCCACGTGGCCCCTTGTTTCTCATCAATGATAGAGAGCTTGGCAAAGAGATGATGAAACAGAATCAGAGATGGGGCTGAATGAAGACTCCCACTGTCTCAAAGTCATCTTTACGACCTCATGAATTATTCACAGCACCCCGGCTCCCCACTCAACATGCAGACACACATATGGCTACATGCAGACAGGCAAACACGGGCATGAAATCAGACGCCGTGGCATTTTCACTGTTATAGTAGAAGAGCGTTCACAGCTGACTTAAACACAGACCTGAATTGTCCACGTTTCATATTTTCATTTAAATCTGAAAGTTATCCAGAAGCAAACATGACACAAACTAGAATTTGCAGTATCACTTTCAGTTTCTAATAATCTGTAGTGTTTGCTAAAAAATGTATAGACCGTGCCACGTTATTACATAAGGCCTCTAAACTGTAAACGTGACAGGTGACAAAGTAAAGCAGAAAAAGCTAAAGCATCCACCCCTGCAGTGAGCACCTTCCTCGGCCCTGTTGTGCTGTGGGGGGGCTTTTCAATTCAGACGATAAGGACATCTCCTCTCCTCTGGCATGAGGGGTCACTGGATAGCTTTATGAATATAAAAATGATGTGACTCATATGCCATGGCCTTCACAGTTTCTAGATCTCAGCTCAGTTGAATGCCCAGCGTTCATCGCTATCATGAAAACACCAAATTAGGGAATCTCTTTTTAGCACTGCCGAGGCAGACTGGGTCCTTACGAGACACCTTCATAATGGTTTTGTCCATAAATGTGCCATCCATCTGTTTGCACACTCATGCAGCCATTAAGGAGCTGACCAAGTGTGATTAGTAACATATTTTTTGCCGTGTCTGTGTGTGTATTTCATGAATAAATGTATTCATTTTCTAGGTATGACTGTATTAGCTTGACACTATTAGTGTTAATCATGTCAACGCAGACTAGAAGTAGCAAACCGAGGAAAAAATAAGGCATCGAGGATGCAAGAGATCAAGAGATGTGTTGGAGAATTGCTTCCATTTCACCTTAAGAGACTCTTCCAGCAGAGCAGATAGAGATCAAAGGCCCGTCGGGTTCAGGCTGAACGCTTCCTCAGAAGCCCAAAACTAGCTCTTCTAATCATTTGTGCTGTCAGTGGGAGGGTTGGAGTAAAAGTTATTAATCCTTATACAAAAAAAGTGACACAGTTATTTGCCACCCCCAACACTGCTGCTGTGGCATATCTGTCAGCGCTGAAACTCTCAACGCTATCCTGATTAGCCTTAAAAGTTTAAGGCTATGTTCTCATATCAGCTGTTTAACGTTTTGTTCTTTACACATAACGCAAACATGATTTTTTTTTAATCCCTCAGATAAACGTCAATTTCTTTCTCTCTCTGCAGCACCGCGACGTGACTCGTATGGTAACGCTGGAATCAGTTTCGTTGTTGGAATCGAGAATAAGACAGAGAGCTAGAAATAAAGGCAAAGGGCAGACCGTTTAAGAGCCGCAGGTACTGGTAACTGTTTTCAACAAAGGGGGAAAATAAAACTAAACTAGGAATGAGTAAGTTTTGTTTTTTGCTTTGGTTCGTGTCCCTATAGCAGTGAAACAGCTGTGTATAGCAAAATGTTTGGAAAAATCCCTTGAGGCTTGGAAACTAATCTCTGACTGCAATGGATTTGGGGAGTGTTAATACGATTTAAGCCTTAAAGTATTAATCCCTAAGAACCTTAAGACACTCAATGAATTTGGGTTTTGCAGCATCAACTCTATATGATAATTACCAATCAGCCAGCAAAGTTCAACTTATATGAATCTGCACAGAAATGCTTATAAGATTGTCCCTGAGAACTCCACAGAATTAGCTATTAAATGGTTTAATTGTGGCTAATGAGCTGCTTGGTGTCGTTCTTGGAACAAGATGAGTGAGTTAAAGGCTGCGCAAGGGGCTTTCAGAAAAACACATGTTCTGTCAGTTTAATCGTGCTGATGAAAATTATTCATATGTTATCATCAATCACAGGAGATGTCTGCTTAAACAAACAATTTCCAACACTTTCTGCAAAGTAATAGTTTAAGAAACTTTGGGAATTTATGCTAGTGCAAGAGAGTAGACCCATTCAACAGCATCTCACATCGTGCCATGTGTCAGCTGCCATATATGGGCTGATGTAGAAACATGATGACGAGCAAGAGAAATTAGAGATGGTTTAATAAGAGCAGCTATAACTCTCTGCTTTATTGGTTTATATAATCTCACCAGTGTCTGCAGCACATGTACTGTAGCATTGCAGCTAAGCACACAGTGGTGCCTTCACAGTAAGCTGCTAATGAGCTTGTAAAATGCATGGTTTTCCTTTTCATACAGTTACATATAAAATGGATATACTGATACTGAACTTTAAAAAAATCTGTGTCAGCATCAGACTCAAATATCCATCGGATGGGCCTTACAAGGAACATAGATGTCATTTAAATCGGGTTACCGCACATTACTTAATGTCCCTCAGTGCGCTTGCACCTTAATAACATTCCCAACATTTTTTCACAGAAGTATTGTTTTCCCACAATTTAGAGGGGTTCATGAAATATTAATTTGGGCAAAGGTTACAGATGAAACTCTCCACAGTATCCTCCCAGTTCTTCAAAACTATTTAATTTATCAACATCAAACAAACAGGGCGCGTGCATTCATTCATTGTCCGAATTTTACCAACCAGATCTAAAATCTGATGGCAATTTAAATTCTGTGCAACACACTAGTGAGGCAATAAAACAGCCAACATTTTTAACTCTGAAGTTTTTTAAAGTCCATTTAGGGATGTGAGTGTGAGTGGCAAGATAATTGCTTTCCTCACTTTCTGTCAGGGCGTAAAAAATGGAACACAGGCCACACATGTGCTGTTTTGGTAATCTTTTCCAGCCTTATAGCCTGTCTGCATCTAACTGATGCTTAGCCATACCTGCACCTGCACAGTACCAACAAACAATTTTTCCCACTGAATTTTGCTCGCGTAATATTATTTTTTCTGACCTGTTAAGAGGATCCACCACAATGGCCCGGGGGTGAGACATATTGCCTTCCAACAAAGTCTTCCTGGTCTGGGAAGCTCTGTCCAGCCTGGCAACACTGATCGTCTTCCTGTACCCATCGTTGGTCCAATACAAGTTATTCCCAATCCAATCCACTGAGATTCCTTCAACATTGTCAAGTTCTACAACAAAAGAATTCAACAGAACTATCAAATATATGCCACATCATTGTAACTATACTTGTATCTATATAGACAACTGTCATTATAAACTCAGCAGTATTTATAAAATACATCAAAAGACATCAGATATTTTATAAATGTTGTTTCATTATTAAAGAACTTGGGGGTAGTGTTATACAAGACAGCTGTAACAAATGTAAATTTTAAACTGTTGGAGTGACCCGAATGTGTGTTTGTAGCATGTTAAACATGTAACGTGACATGAATGTCGCTGAGTGAAGGCTTCAAAAGAAGCACTCGGACGTACCATCTTTCAGTATAGTCTCTCTGCTGCTTCCATCTATTTTTTGCCGCCCAATCAGGAAACTCGTGGTGTCAGCAAAGTAGATGTGTCCCAGCTCTGCGTGGTAGTCGATGGCTCGAGGGTTGACCAGGTCTTCGATTGGCACCATGTGCTCGTCACTGGACTTGATGTTCATGTCCAGGCCTCGGATGACTCCCGGACGCCCCTTACCGTAGAACAGGAAGATATCGTTTTTGGGCTCTACAAAGCAAGAAAGGACAGCGCCCTTTTTTACTGTTATTGTCAATTAATTGGTGTAATTCATCAGTGCTGATCCTAGCATTAAACCCTCTTACTGGCCACATTGTTCTCATATGTTTGCCAGAGCCTGGGCCATTCATTTACCCTAATGGAGCCAGTAATCAGTGCCAATGACTATACTCTCCCCCCTCAATCACAGCCCTGCTACAAAGCTGCCTTTAGCATAAGAGAAGAAAAATGCTTGAGCAAACAGACAATTGCAATACTTACCCTACGCTGTTTCTGATCTAAAAAAACACGCCTGAGCAGAAAGGCAAACAGAAAGGCCCGGAAAGCTGAGGCAGCTCCTCGCGGCCCGCCTGGCGCTCAGGGGATTTTATGTTCTCGAACCCTTTGGGATCCTCTGGAGACGCAAGGGGAGGAATGAAGGAGGGCTTCCATTGAAAGAAGCAGACCTCTCCTCACTCTTAGCCCCTACCCAGGAGACTGGGATACTGAGGGTGAGGACCACACATGTCTCACTCCAATTTATCATTTCGTGGGGGAGATACCAACTACCCAGGAGACAATTAAGCATTGCAAGAGACCCAGATATCAAACCCCACTGTGACTGCTGTTTGAAAAAGGACTACCATTTAACACTAAATCTCATTATGCTTAGGGAGATGGAAAGCACGAGCAAAAAGAGATAGTGTCATCAGAACATCTATGAGGGGAGCATAAATCAAACGTGTAACGCTTTGCCTCCCGATGCTTCGTTACCTCGATCGAAATGTGGCGGGCCCTAAAATTGTGTCATCAATTTGATCCCCTGCTTTTATTGTCAACTACACAATGTCCAGCGATTGATCAGACTGGCCGACAAATGCAGACAAACTTAAAACCTCATTATGGCAACAGTCAGTCAGACTTGCGACAGGTCGATAGCAGAACATTACTTTCAAATGGGTGTGTATTCACCATTCGCTGTGATCGTCATCGCTGTCGGTCGAAGGCCGTGCATGCGTGGCATATGCTTGGCTCTAATATGGTACATGAGCAGAAGATCCTTGGCTGGCATTAGTTCAGATTCTTTTAAATTAGCGATAGAAAGAAAAACTGCCAGAGAAAACCTTTTAGATCTGTGCTCTTTAACTTTGACTCCAGTTGGCTCACAGGAAGTATTCCAAGTATTCTAATAATATTCCATCCGTCTTCTTCCACTTATCGAATTTGGGGTGCTGGCTGGGTTGGGGCGGAGCCTATCCCAGCTGGCATAGTGTAAAAGGTAGGCTGTTAGGTCAGAGGTAACACAGATAACCTGGAACACTAGGACAGAGCCTACACAGGCACGGAGAGGATGTGCTACCTCCACACAGAACCCCAGCAGCTGCTTGTTATGAGGCAATAGTGCTAACCACCTCACCCAGGCGTTCTAAAATTCAACATGTGGAGTGGAAGAACCAGGGATCGATCCACCAACCTTCAGATCAGGAGACGCCACAGCCGCCTCCACAATAATACTGATTTTTTTTTTTAAATAACAGAAACTATTTCTGACATTCTCTGTCTGTTCTTTCTCTCTAACAGGAAGTGATGTCCAGCTTTTGAGAAAATGTGCCAGCTGCCATATTTTCTGAGAATCTGTAAAGGCTGAATTCTGAGTGACACCTTATACAAAATCAAACTTCTCCCACTGCAGTTTCCAAGCTCAAGTATCCCACACAGTGAATCCTTTTTGTTTTTGTCTATAACAAACACTTTCAAATGTAACTGGGAGATTGTAAAATATTAACATCTTCATAAAACACACAGTTTGACTCCACAGCAGAACTTATACTAACTTTTACAGGACATTCCATCGAAGCCCAGGCTGTAGCCAGTACGACAGCGGCAGGTTCTGGACTTGTAGCTGCCGCTCAGAAGACAGATGTGGGAACACCCGCCCGGCTTTCCATATGAATCCATTTCACACGCATGACTTCTGACTGCGAATGAAATAATAAAGTTAGAGAAATGTAAGTATTTTTGCTTATATTTTACTCAAATATATGACAGAAAATAACTTGAAAGATACTTGCAAATATTGACGCATGTCGAAACTGTCCTTTACCTTTGGGCTGAGTGAGCTTATGGTAAACCCGCAGTCCTTTAGAATTCCCCAGGCTGGCGAGCGTCCTGCTCTCTGCTGTGATGTTGAATCTGTGGATCTGCAGCAGCTCTGCAGAGGAACTCCCTTTGGAAGGGTCAGAGTGGATAGCATAGAGGTAGTCCTCAAACACAGCTAATGAATAAATGTACGACACCTGAAAAACAAGAAAGATCCATATTCTTTTTTTCATCTTTCATGAAACCAGAAACACACAAAACCACAACATGAATAAAAAATAAAATAAAAGGATAATAAAAATGAATGAACGAGGACTTGCATGAGAGGGATGGGCGATAGCTGTGGGGCTGTTTGGCAGCCTGTGCAGAGTCAAAAGCCTGACTCCACTGGGAGGCTGCTGGCCCTGATACTGCAGCCTCCATGCTACATTTAGCAGCCTGACACCCACACATAGCGACATGGCTGGATGAGCTGTGTTCACAGGAAGTGCACCTAAGCTCACTGGCCCACACTTTGACATCAGGGGCACCAAGAAACATGCGTCAGAATAAAGAAATAAATAAAAAACAAACCACTCAACCGTCTCCCCCTGTGGAATTTGACCTCAGCACTCTACTTTCACACGAGATGCTTTTTTAAGGAACTCTCATACATACCACTTTAAGAGCTTGCAGCTCACCTATACAGCACAGGAAGTACTCAGTACTATCTGTATTAAAAACATAGAAAATATCAGCAGGGTCAACTTCATATAGAGAAGTGGATTTGCGACACAATACTAAAGCAGTTAACTGTATTTTCCTCGGCTCATCACAACAGTAGAGAAGAACGGAGGATATTTAGATGCTATTTTCTGAAATGACAAATTTTACTCCGTGTAAGTTTAGAAACTCCTGACTGTCAAGTATGAAGAGCTTTAAAAGAGAAAGACATAGTTAAAAATGTAGTTGGAATGAGCAACTTTTGGAAAATTGTAATGCAGTGAGCAAAACTGTGGGGAATCATCTGATGCAAGTGGCTACGACATTAAAGACCACATACGGGCTACAGAAAAGACAGACAGCAGCAACATCGCATTTGTAATGCAAATGCAATGACATGAAGATACTCTGTCTAATGAGGGCGCGAGCAAATGAATGAGGCAATATCATGCAAAGAACACCTGCATACAGAACAAGGTGCTTGATATGTATGTTCTCCTTTCCTCATAAAGTATCTAGTCCAAGTTGGTTGAAAGGACCTTTTAATGAATAATCATCATTCGTGATGAAAGGACTCAAAAGTGTACTGCAAGAGAGAGACTACCGATACGCTCATTTGGAAGGCAGCCCCACGTGTGACTCAATTTCTTCAATTTAATAAACCATTTATTTGCCACACAAAAGACCCTTTTGTCCAAAATGAAGAGTGAATTAAAACAACAAGCAGTGAATATACCACCTGCCTTGCAGTGATAAAGCACAGTGCCCTGAATCGGAACATTAACCAAAGAACACCCTGTAAGTGTATCCAATTCAGAAGAGACACTCCTGATAAGAAAAGCCTGACGTTAGTCCACAACGTGCGGTCCGTGGAAGGCAAAAATCAGTGCAAAGTTAGTGTGGCACTCACTTGGCTCCCGTGGATTATGGTGTGCCTGTTCTTGCCCTGGTAATCCACCACGTCGACGTAATCCAGGTAGGCATCGGCCCAATACACCAGCTTCTTGACCACATCCAGCGCCACAGCAGTGGGTTGCTCAATTTTATAATCGACCAGCCGGGTCCGGTTGGTGCCGTCCATGTTACAGCGCTCGACCTTGGCCACGTTCCCGTAGTCAGTGAAGAAGAGCATTCTGCAGGGGGGGGGTTAAATCATTAAATGAGGTAAAGGATACCATCATAGTCACAATATGACCAGAAAAACCTCACCGTGCATCATTTTAGGAGTTTGGCTGCATTTATCCCAATCTGACAGAGGGATACTTTTTCCTTATAGCCGACAATCTTAATCTAATCTAATGTTCATTCAAGTACTTGTCAGCAGTTTTCTATCCATCCACCCCCCTCGAACATCGACCGTGCACTCTTGTTCAGTGTTACTACTATTGCAACTATCCAGTTGAGGTCCTTAGCCAACATTAGGGGCTCTGGAGATTCCTTAAGAGTTGTTGATGAAAAAGGTTGTGAACTACAAGATTTTGGAAACAGAAATACGAACATATTTCATCCAACAACATCAGTCAGACTGGGTTTTGCAGGAAAGCCAAACACAAAATCCATTCAAGCAAACAATATTCAAAGCATAAAATTTGACTTTTTGGAAGGTCCAAGTCAAAGTTCTGAGCCTAATCCAACAGAAATGCTGTGGAAGGCCTCAAAGTACAGAAATCTTCCCAGATCAAGTTTCATGTAATAGTAACTTTAAACGTTTGATCAAATAAAAATACAGAAAAAATGATGACAAATAAGTTAAAACACATGAATGCATTAAATCAGCACAGAATTAATTTTAATTACAAGAAAAAAAGATTTAAAAACCAGCATCACGCTGCCTTTGAAGGCCTTGTAAAAATGACTTGTTAGACTGCTTCTCTGATAGAAGCCCATAACCTGGAGGCAAATGTAATAAAAGCAGCATTTTCCATTTCTCTTTGGGTAATTTTGGCGACATTTAGAAAGCATGCTGCAGCAGACCTCGGGGTATGTGAGTAGACACAAAATGACAATGTGTGATGCAGTGAGAAGCCAGCTCGAAAATCAATCTAAAAAGACACAGGGAGCCAGTGTAACTACGGGAAAACAGGTGTTATACGCAGTGTAATTTGATTCTTACTACAGTTACTAAATTACATCACCAGAAATAACTGGAATGCTCTTCAGCAAAAGTAACAATCTCTCAAAGTTTTTAAAATTGCTCAGGTATGCACATTCAGTAATTTATATGGAAGGCTTGCCCCGCTGCCTTGCTGGGACTCTGTGAGGATGGATCTCTAACAGCTTCCAGTGATAACCAGCTCCAGCCAGAGAACGACGGGAAGCCGACTTAATCTGCACAAGTCAAACCAGAGGAGAGATGGGCTGCCCTTTGAACCCTCGACCAAGCTGTGCCGAAAAACTGCCGGCATCAGCAAGGAACTCAGCTCCCTAAACAGGTGCACCTCCATGTGGCATATCAATGACTGCTTTCTAGGATTAGGACGGTGCCGATGCTGTATTTGTGCATTCTGCAGCTACGACGAGATCCTTGTTGGATTCTGGAAATGAGCACCTGTGAAAAAGTAAAAAGCAAGGGGGCCAGCGAATAAAGGCAGGCGCCTCACAGCTGGAGAATCAATAAACAGTATATTGGCCAAAACTACAGCAGTGTCAGGACATAGCTGGTTTCTTTCAGATCCTCTTGCACTTGAAGGAGTGTAAAATCATGGAGGCTTAATTTAAAATAATGCTCCTGAAAATAATTCTGTAAAAAATAAATACATAAAAGGTAACAAAAAAAAGTAATTTTGCAGTATTAGATTCTGGCAACAGCTTAAAGGCTTGTTGTTTGTAATGCTGCCATCAAATTTTGCACAAATATTTGTCGTGCCCAGAAATAGATCCTGTTGACCTTTAAAGAATCCTGACTTCCTGTAACGCCATCAGCAGGGTTCCAGTCGTGACTTTAGGGATAATAAATAAAATATTTTGTACAGGATAAATCAATAAAATAACCTTGGTGATCTTTTGTGCCATCGATACAGCTTTTTTTTTCCAAGTTTGACACCTGCAAAACTGAACCCAAAAATATGAAACTGGCAGTAATCAGATTCCAGGCGACAATTTTGTTCTCCTCCAAACAAATTATTAGCATGCATACATGTAGACTTTATTTCCATGGACGGGGCTAACTGTGTGATGCAATGGCAGAATTTTAATTATTTTAATTATTTTTTAATATCAAAGCTTGGGAGGAAACTTGCCAGCAACGGTTTTTCATCACGGGTATATACACTACACTAAAATGGGACTCGTGGGAGAGGACGCTTCAATTTTGTAGTGCTGATAAAAATTTTAGCTGATAAACAAACCATACTATCCATCAAACTCTTCTCAAAAAAGCTTTTTAGAGGGAGAAGAAAGGGCTGTCCATCAAGTTAAAATGCTTATCCAATAGCAAGAGAGGCAAGGATGCAGAGGGAGAGAGTGGAGTGCCAAACCAGGGCATATTCTATAAACACTGCTCCTCACGCTGCGCTGCTATCTAACACCTCCCTGATTTCTTTTGTTTTCACTCCATTGCTCTGGGCTGACAGACCTCTCTCAGGCTGTACCTATTTCTCACCAATTAGAGTCAGGAATAAGGCTCGGAATACTTCTGTGTCTCCGAGAGTCCATCTATCCAGCAGCCTGCAAAACTAGCTCCCTTGTGGGGCAGCAGACTCTAGACCACTATCCATCTATATCTACAGAATAAGGTTCATATGTGTATGCGAGTCATGTGTGATTACAGCAAAACCACTTAAAAGCCAGCCTGACTTACAGTACATCACAGGGAGCCAGCTTAGACAGAAGCTCTGAAGTGCAGTATATTCACTGTAACCCAAACGAGAACAAAGAGCTGCAGCCAACCAAATAAAAGACTGTCCCTCCCTTTAAAAAAACCTCGAGCTAATTATTTTGATTAGACCCAGAGGTTTACGGTAGTAAACAGAGGTGCTGGATAAAGCATGGATTATAAAGCAGAAATCCCCAACGTGACAACAGAGTGAATGAATTACATGCTGAGGTCAAAGGTTCATTCTGTCTTAGCCTTATGAGGTCTGTCGTGACAGTTTAACATAATCGGTGTAGAGATGATCGCAGATGATCGTTTCTACTGCCAAACAGTGAAAAACAGCTGAAAAAACCATCTGCACAACGAGAAAGGCTATACAACTAAAAATTAGCTTTGACTCGTCACAAATACTGGAGCTTTGCTGTTCCCTGGTGAGACCGGGTTGCAAAAAGAGTTGCTGATAATTGGTTCACCGGCTGGTACAGCTGGGGCATGCAGTGTATCTATTCTGTGTGTGTGTGTGTTTGTTCTGCACGGTGACACAGGAAACTCCCAACAAATAATACATTCTCCAACATCGTGATCACTGAGACTGTCAGTCGCATGCTCTAAATGTTATAGTTTTCACTGAGAGCAGTGTGGGAATATGTTTTCTTCCACTGGTGCTGCGCTTTTTCGTTGATCTTCAGAGACAAAAATCCTGTAATGGAAAGTCCTGTTGGGGCATGTTCTTTTGTGGGATGTGCAGCGAAATCAGTGAATACAAATGATTGTCTAGACAGTAGAAGATATATGTAGCATCACCAGTTATTCACCAAATTACACAGCTCACAGAGAAAATGGCTGAGCTGAAGGACAGGAAATCATTTAAATCCCTTTATTGTAACCCTCTTATATTCCTCCTGATAAATCTCTTGTTATGAGCAGTGAAATGTAATTTTTTTTCCTTTCTCTGATATTTTTTTCCTCTGAAAAATGATACACGGCGATAAATGAGACTTGCGTGGCTTTCTGAGAAGGTATATACTCACCCCATGAGAGGATCCAGAGCTATGCCTTTAGGATTTAGCAGGTCTAACTGTAGGACGGTAACACACGTGTCCCCACCGCGGTCACAGACAAAGATCTTGTCAGTGACACGGTCAACAAAATAAAAGTTTCCTGTCAGCCAGTCAATTGCCATCTGCTCCGCATCTGCAGTGGGAAAGAAGAGGATACGTTAGATCCTCGTGTAAAACAGATGGATAGATGCTATGTAAATAAAATAAGGTTTCCGTGGCAACCAAAGAGACAGAAATAATAATGAAATAGAAGCAGCAGGCGGCCTGGTTATCTCAGCTTTTAGTCTTTAGTCACAGATCCGAGCTTCACGCAGATTTAAGAGAAGTGATGAGGTTTATGGGGCTTTACTGAGAGTTGTGATGTTTTTAAACTTGAAGCACGAGTTCTTTCTTTCCACGTTTGTAAAGTATCTGAAATTATGAAGCTTTGTATGAATACATTTAGAGGGGGACGACTTTATTTTTCTTGCAAAGGGTCTGTCGCCACCCTCTCCCTCTTGTAATTTCCACTCATGTCCAATGAACCTCCAAAAACATTACTGCAGTAATCCTGCAGTATTTGTGTTTAAGTAGTTTTCTCCATGTCCGAGCTGAGATCAGACTGACAACAATGTTGTTGTTAAGATACTGTGAACAGTTTCCTGACGGCAAGGGCAAATTCTGCTACCCGTGATAAATAAACTAAATCTTTATTTGTGCAGTTGTTCCAGTGCCCTTTTAAATGATACCATGGCCATTAATAATTCTGATTAGCTTGCAGGTTTCTATTAGACTTTGACAAATGAAAGTCGAGCACATTTGTTGTGAAATGGGCTATAATTCATGAGAATCTTTACTAGAGCAGAAAAAGGTAGCACTTCTGAAGCAGTGCAGTCAGTGTAGCTCCCAGGCCTGGATGGCGATTGCAGGATAAAGAAGAATTCCAGAACTGCTGAGGCTAACCTGTCTTAAACCACAGTGATAATGAGGAGATAGAGCGAGAGAGCTCGCAGGTAAGAGAGAGAAGAAGAGAGCAAAAGACAACGAGAAAGCAAAGAAGCATGAGCCTGTGTGTGTGTGTGTGAGACAGAGAGAGAGAGCGCCCCGGGTGATGCTTACCACAGGCAGGAATACCTTTTATTCGTGTGGTTAGATAGTTATTTATCAGAAAAATGAACAAAAGAATGTTTCAGAAGGAAAGAATGAACTGATATAAACATACGCTGCAAACTTTGTTGAGTTCTTATCTCCTGTTCCCGTGTGAATCCACGCAGGCTTCTTGTTACAGCACAGCGGAGCTGCCCAGAGGACTCTGAAGACAGCACCCAACACACACTTTCCTGGTTATGCTGGAAATCCAGCGCCAGTGTTCCATTTATCCTCAAGGACCTGAGCGGCTGAAGGCCGCTTCCATTTAGATGGGTGACGATGATGCGATCTGAGCCACCGATGAGAAGCGCTGGCCGGCTGTCGCCAGGATCTGAAGTGGACGGGAAGGGTTACAGTGTTTAAATCATTAAATGCTGAAATATTATCGTTATCCCCTTACATGGCACCCCCCTTAGTCATCCCTTACTAAGCCCTCCCTCTTACCTTAAGGTAAATAAAATACATAAATCTTATTGTGGGGATGACTCAGCAAAGCTATTCTGCAAGCTCAGTAAAGTTTTCCCTTAAAAACAGTGTGATATGCAAAATATATGAGATGAAAGACCATTGGAAAGTTTATTGTCTAACTGTGGCAAATGAAGTGTTAACCCAACCAAGAAATACATGCACAATATTTCTAATTTCACCACTGGACAAACAAACACCAGTGCAGCTAGAAATACATTTCAGAACAGATTTCTTGAAGCTAAAATAACAGAGAAAAGCATCGGCATTAATGCGATTTTGTGACATGTGATTTTTCCCCAGCCCACACTCCTGCTTGGACTCGTGGAACGATATCTGTGGTGGTGAAACTGAAATAAGCCCCTTTATGGGCTTAATTGAGCGTGCACATTCTCTGACATCAGGTTCACCCCCTGAAAAGGGCCCTTATTTATCCCAATCTTCAGCACAAGTTCAAGTCAAGGGCTGCCCTCCTAATACAGGTAATAAATCAGAATGTCCACTCAAATAACTGCTAGTGCGTGACGCAGGGACAAACATTTTTCTCCCACACTAGCGGGTAGATGGGATTTTGACCACACGAGGCTACAAACATGTATCATGGGAAAAGATAAATATCAAAGTTATTATAAGGAATTAGAATCATTTTATTTTGAACATGTGAATATAACTGAAATAACAAGAGAAAATAAAGTTCTCATGAATATCTCCATGTCTACACAATGTTTATGCTCGAAAATCAGTAGGATGAAGTTGACACTTTTTCTGTTCCTACCCCCTTATTTCAAATCCCATTATTTACAAATCAATATTCAGAATTCAACATTATATAATCCATACATGTTTAACTATATACAAGTCTGCACTCATATACAATACACACATAAAGCAACTGAAGCTCATAAACCAAAACAACAACAAACTACATTTTGACATAAACTAGGTGTCAGGTTACACTGTGTGGCAGGATGTAGGACCCAAATGCAGGACTCACAGACACGAAAAGATGAACTCAAAAAGCAGCTTTATTGCACTGTAGCAAAAACATAGTAGAAACAAAACTCAAAAGCAGAAAACTAGAAACTAAGGACCAGGAACAAAGACACTAGGAAACTATAAACTAGGAAGCCAGAAACTAGGTGCGAGGATGACAAGGAACACGGCAGAAACACACAGCACATGGGAGCAATACGACACGACAAAGGGCAAAGGAAAACACAGGGCTTAAATATACAAGGGAGTAATGAGGGAAAGGGAAACAGGAGGGAAACACAGCTGGGACTAATCAGACATAATGAGACAAGAGGAAGCAACACTAGATACACTGGCATAGGACGCAGACTTTCAAAGTAAAACAGGAAACACGAGACAATCACAAAGACGCAGACCAGACACTGAGAGAGAGACACGACTGACTGGGAAGACAGAGGGCACATGTAGACAAGAGTGACAAGACGAGGAACAGGAGAAAGGAAAAGTAACAGAAACCACAATCCTAGGACTAAAAATATAACGCAAGCAGAACCAAAACCCATGAATAACAATAATCAAAGAATCTAACTAAAACACACACAACACACTGTGACACTAGGCACCCTGTGGTTTTTAATGTTTTGTTTAACTGTGGTTATAATTGGTCATAATGATGAGTTTTATCTGTGCAGGTAAAGCCTATCCTGACACAGACCGCGGTGTCCAATCATGGCTCATGTTCAAAAAACATTAAAAACATTTAAACAACCAAACATATCAGATACACTGGGTTACATTTGACTTTGGTTTTTGATTTTGACCCGGTGCTCTTCACAACCACATGAGCACTAAATGTCTTTAGTAGGTTCAACTATCATCTTCAGAAGGAAAGTATTGATAACTGTATTTTGCATATATTAGATAAAGATGTTTTCAGCATCACATTTGCACTTAAAACATTTGTAATCAAGTAGAAATGAAAAGCATAAGGATGTTATCACATTTATGTTAGAAGAAAATAAAATTCACTGAAGTCAGAGTCGAAGCAGAGATTAAACCGAGATTAAATCCCTAAAAAGAAAAATGTGCGCTTCAGAGTTCCAACTTCAATCTTACACTCGCTGCATTAATATGTTTTTCATACCCTGCTGCTCCTCATCTTCTGGCCTCTGAGAGCTCTATCAGGAATTTATATTCATGAGCTTTTACAACTAATGGTAACCCCATAGTTATCCTTGTACCACTATCGCTCTCTGCTAAATTAATATTAATGCATGTGAGCATCGGGTTCAGTTAAGTTTATGGGTAATCATATTCAGTTTATTCTTGGTAGGACACCAGTCACCGTGATTAAAAGCTACACCAGCGGTGTTCTCCCCAACAAGGCGTATTGGGCCTCCAGCTATTTTCAACCCATATATGCCAAAGTGGCAACAACCCTAAAAAACAAACTTTACTTCATGGCTCAGTGCAGGACACGAACGTGTAAACTACACAATCTCACGTCTATTTACACACCGCACTCAGCAGACCACCGAAACACAATAACTCTATTATTTGTCTAATTTCTACAATAAGTAGGCTGTTTTCCTCACTGGGGCAGATTTGTTAGCAGCATCAGGCATTAACATAAATCAGGGTGATGTTAGTATTGTCTCCACACAAAATACTCCAGACTGCGCCCACTTAAAATCTCATGCTCATTAATTTGATCATTATCCTGGGTTGACCACATCCAGCCATCCCCGTGTGGTGATGGATGTGGTCATCACTCAGTCCCATTAATCTTGCACTACCAGTTCTTGTGAAAACCAAGGAGACGATAAGCCGGGATTCCACGTCTGAACGAAACAGCGCCGTTTATTCTTAGAAACAGAGCGTGTACACTGTGCTAATTATGATGCAAGTGTGCCACTCACCTTGTTTGGCTTTGCAAGATATCCTGTTGGGCTGCAGGATGTACCCTTCTGTGCAGCTGCATCTGTATGACCCGTAGGTGTTGGTGCAGGTTTGGCTGCATGCTCCATACATGGTGCATTCATCATGATCTTATGGAAAACAGGAAGAGAGTCATTTGTAACAAATTAGGTGTGCTCAAACATGACCCAAATACATAAAGTATACTTAATGCGGCCTCACTCTGGCACCTTAGGTATAATTACTTTTATAAGCAATGCGCTACGCTGTAACGGCTCTTTCTCATGCCTTCCCCAACAGAATCAAACTCCAGAAGCACTCCCACTTTGTGAAACTTTTCCTTACTTTCCATAATTATGCAATTCTATGCATAAGTTATGTGCAGAATTCAAATAATTCAGTGCAACTGTAGCAAAATCATGTCTTCAGACACTTCAGACACCTGGCCTGTGCCAAACACCATGAAGAGCATAGAAAAAGGCACAAAGAATTTGTATACATGTCTACATGTGTAAGGATATATGTGTAACCACGTATCTATGCTGTGATGTGCTGTGCACGAGGCCCTGCCTGCAGACAGATGGTTCTCATATAGCCAGCAACTCCTGCTTATTCAACTGAAAGAAGTCTGGCCGAGGGCAAAAGGAGAGACTTGCATGGGAAGGAGGGAGGAAAAGGGGGAAGCGTTCCATGGCAGGAGGCCCCCACCAGCGGTGCAGGATCCTACCTCTGCAGCTCGTCCCGTCCTCCCCGACCTCAAAGCCGTCAGCGCAGAAACAGAAGGTGCCGTTTCTAGTCATGACGCAGCCATAGCGGCACCGGAGCTCGTGGCAGGCTGACAGCAGCTCTGCAGGGGGAAAAAGGAAGAAAGGAGCAGAGAAAAAAGGCTATAAATGGGTAGGTGGAATAGGAACTTACTTCTTTGCTCACTGGATATTTAGAAAGATTATTCAAGCTGCCCATCACAAGTTTGCTTCGATCATTCACTCAATGAATGTAAATTACAGAAATTACAGACGCTCCAATGTAAATGTTAGCTACGGTATCTCTACAGGAAGAAACGAGCTGAAAGAAATGTCACTGTGTTGATTATTAAATGTCAAACAACATGGGCCGGAGGAGACTGTAAAGCCATTCGCTATCAGCATTTAAATAACATTAAACTGCATGTTTCATAAGTCCAATATAAACGATCAGACTTATGAAACACGCACAAGCAAAACATATTGCCAAACTTTGTATTGTTAACTTGTCAAGTGACAAACTGGCTGACTGGTAACAGTGCTCAGAAAGCCAACGCTGTCATGTTGTGATGGGTTATGATGCTCTGTACAGAAGAAAAATGGCTAATTATGGCATGATGAACATTCAGCAGAATAAAAATGAATAAATGGCACAGTAGAAAGAATAACCCTCGAAACAAAGCTTTAATAGGGCAAAGACTGATATGTCACTGCTGAACGTTAATTAATGTCAACTTACAGCCCCAAAGATAAAGGACTGTATTGATTGTGCTTGGGCTTTCCTGTGCTAACCATTTCAAGACATTATGAAATGCTGCTGCAGACCAATTCATTTCTTGACAGGTTGTATTCACATTCAATAGCATCGTGGGAACAGAATGACAGTTAGAGCTTGAGTTATCATTACTTTCTAAATGACGGTCTTTGGGGTTTTTTATTGTTGTAATTTTGTTATTTTTAAGATCTTGACGAGTTACCAGAAGTTGTTTTTTCTTACTAGCTCAGTGACCAATATTCACAACGCTGATTTCAAAGATGCAGAGTGGAAATAAATATCACCAAAACAAGCAAATGATCTTTGAATATGACATTATTATTGTTAGTAACATATTCAACACATGTAAATGCTGAAACTGTACATCTTCAGTGGTTTAATTGACTTTAATGACATCATAATAAAAAGTCTCCGTGTTAAACTCGACTTCGGTGTGCACAGAATACTTTTATTGACATTAAAATCTCAGGATTATGTCCTCGTTACTAGAACAGCCTCAGAAATGGCTGGTATGGTACCACAGCGGTGAGCTTTCTCTGTCTTTGCTTTTCATATAGCCCTCAGAAGAGTTTTGACTGACAGGGAGCAGAATTTAAAATGACTGAATTTCTATTTGGGGGCAAACAATTTTTAGAGCGGAGAGAAAGCAAATACAGAAGTATTAAAATGGTAAATGCTCAGTGACCTTTGGACCACAATCGTGCATCCTCCTCCAGGCTCATGGTGGTAAAAGACTTCTGGGATAATAAATAAACAGCAGCATTATGAATCCAAAAAAACAAAACATCTAAATGTACGATGATGTTTTATGTGCTTAAAGGACGTGCGTCTGACATTAATCGTATTTTCAGTGATCTACAATCGATTGCTCCAGAAGAGTGCAAAAGTCAGTAAAGCAGTATTTTGCTGCACCACAAACGCATTAATTCAAAACTGCCAAGTGAAGTTTTAGCACAATACACACTAAGTGGCAATCAGACTCGACACTCGATAAAACAAAACCATGAGTCCAAGTACTGAACTCCAAATAAGGACGAAGGCTGAAAACTGATGCAGTGCAGCAGTAGTGTAGATTCTGAAAGACATGTAATTTTTCACAGGAGTTTTTAATCTGTAAACATGTGTATGCATTTAATAAAGTGTAATGCCACAGAAGAACTCCGTGTAGTCTGGGACTGTCAAACCTAGTCCACCCTCAAAGCGTTGCAGAAGTTTCCTTTCCACCAAAATAGAGAAAAGCCAGGACGGCAGCTATTACTGTGCTGAGAGATTTCAAAACGAGGTCCTGACAGGACCAACATGTCTGAAACAACCACTGCAAGAAACTCTACTTACATGATAAAGGCACCGTGGTTTCATTAGCAGGATGTCTTTATACATGTGACTGTATAACTGTATTGGCTGAGAGGGTTTACAGGAAAAGGAATGATTGCATTCATAAAGGGAATAACTGTTTACATGGAAGGCAGAGTTTTACAGGTTTACAGTGCCCTGACTGTGCTGTCTAATAAGAAGCTGCCTTTGCCAACACTGCTATGGAAAAAATATTGATGAAAAGCTGATGTATTTTAATTTAAAAACAGCTTACGTATCTTGCAAAACAATCAACTGTCCTTTTATTGGTATAATCTAATAACTTTATTTAAAGCAAGCTTTATACTGGTTTAGATAAAATATTCACATACATTTTATAAATGATACGCTATCTCAGGAAAGAAGTACATTTGTGATTAAATCATTTTATCAGAGGCTACATTCAAAGTTCAGGTAGTCAAATAATTTCACAGGGCACATTGTGTTTTGGTTATTTTGGGGTTATACAGAGGCAAACCGTGCTGGGCATGAAGGAATAAAATATAAAGCAACACCAGTGGCAAAACACAGAAAGGTAAAGCTGCACAATAAAACATCAAAGCAGCCGATACAAAAGGCACAGGTTGAAAATAACCAGAATTACAATATCATAGAAAAAGCCACAGGCCGGTAAAATGTGCCTGCTTGTATAGATACACTGTAACTGGCTCCTATCTCGCCGAGGCATTAGCATTTGAATGGCTCGGTGTAAGCGGACTTCAACTGCCACTTCAGACTGCCATTCACTCTGAATACACTGTACATCAGTGAAATCAAGGAAAAGACTGGACGCCTGTTAGGATGACTCTAGCTAATCAGAGATTTTCCAGGGTGTGTAACACGTACTGCATGCACAGCAATGAACATGTTCACTGATTTTATTGAAGCTCTATTTAGATTCAAATGATATATCTCAAGTCAGCGGTCCCCAACCTTTTTCGCGCCACGGACCGGTTGAATGTCAGAATATTTTCACGGACCGGCCTGTAAGGTGTCGCGGATAAATACAACAAAATAAAACCAAGACAACAACTGTGGTATTTTGTAAACATAATAATAAATGCGAATTCACTGTGTAATTGTGTAACTTTATTAGCAGCGTCCTGAAAATGCGCCAACAACATTGAGAGTACCATCCTCCTCTCTGCCCCTTAATGCTCCCCGGTCGCTATGGTAACATGTAAATATTTCTTTCAAAATAAGACACACAACTACAACACGGGAAAAGACCCGGGGAAACTGAGTTAACGATAAAAACATTGAAAACCATCAATTTCACACCCGAGCCTCAACTCTCACGGCCCGGTACCAAACGACTCGTACCGGTCCGTGGCCCGGGGGTTGGGAACCGCTGTCTCTGTTTTGTGTGTAAGGTACCATTTCAATTAATTTAAAAGGAACAAAAACAAAAGTTTACTCAAGCTGAATACTGTGTGGACCCCACGCAGCCTGTGCATTATTCATCACACCGTGTGTAACTAGCACACTTCCCTGTTGTACAGCAGTGCGCAAAACGAGTACATGGCAGACTTTAGATACTCAAAGCTAATCCTTATATCTCCTCAAAGACACCATATGATCAGCTTTCCCTCATGGCAAATACAGAGTGGGATGGGGATTGTACATCTGCCACTGAGCCTACTAGTTGCCTTTCACATACCTCGAGCTATGTGGTGCTAACTCTGAACATGAGTAAATAGTAAAGTGAATGCAGTAGCCTTGATGTGATGGTCATCAATTGTGCTGTAAGCACAAGCAGCGTGCTTTAAAATATGTGAGAAAGGCTGCTTTTGTTGTGCTTTCAGTGCTGCTCTCAAAAGTATCATCTTTACAAAAATTGGCATTAACTGGAATGTAAAACAAACTACTCATCACTTTTACAGCCATCTGGCAAAGACACACGAGCAAGAAATGAGTGGCCTCAAATGAACAAAGCATGCATAATTTGCTATGACTTTACCTTAAAAGAAATTATGCTCACAGGATAAGTAAAAATATTTGTGAGTTGGAAAAAACAGGTAAAAAAAAAAGCCATTCATCCACTTCCTTTCACTCTTTGGAAAAACATTAGTGTTTCATAATTACTAAAATATATAAATATAAAATATGTCAACTGTCAGTCATTCTGAAACACAGAAGCCTATGTGCTCACAACAGCAAGCCCGCTCTAATTTGCTGTAATCAGATGTATGAACACAATGATTCTAGTAATTGCACAAAATTAATTCCATCTGTTTTCACATCATGCTTCACTTAAAAAAAAGCATTTGAGATGTGTGTATCCCAGAGGAGGCTATTGAGTTTGGTTATGATCCTCTCAAATTCAGTCAGTATTTTTTTGTCGTTCTTTTTCCTAATTTGCAATGCCAAGGTGTATTTGGTGGAACTAGTGCACGTAAATGAGCAAATCACGGTCCAGTTTTAAATTAATTGTTTTAAAGTAACTGAAAACCTGTCGTTGATTCCACTTATACCTCCGCGGCATCAGTGAAACACAAAGGCATGCCTCAGTCCGCTCTGCTAGCCCAGCAGAAGTTTCTCAGACCCTCCACACTCCGCCACGCAGATGGCAGAGTATGAATGGTGAGTGTGGCACTGTTCCTTTGCCAATACTAACAACAAGTCTCACCACGGGCACGAGAAGACTTACCCGAGGCTGAAAGTCAGAACGCCCCATCTGGCACAATTACGGCCTCCCTTTAGGGATCGCTGTGGCCTTTGCCTGTTAACGGACAGCCTTTCCCCGAAACACTCTTTGCAGTGAAGGCCTGTATTTAATGCGGGACCAAATAAAGACACACGTCTAACGCAAAAGGTAAAACCGTAGTTGGCTCAAGGACCTTTTAATGATTTTCCAAGCTTAAATTAGGATCTTAACCCATTACTCGTCTCTGTAGCTGTGGTTGGTATCCTCTAGGTGGCAAGAGTGACAAGATTGATTCCACAGCAGTGAAATTGGGTCATATATTCTCTTAGGTTCAAACATTCAAGAAGCGTGCAGGGGAAATATCATTTGTGCAGGATGTGCCATGACTGCAGTGACACGATTTATTGACAAGTCTTTAGGAAGTTATCTGGGAAGCTTAAGTGTGTCAGCTTTGATGTGACGCGGAGCTGTCCGGGTGGTGCAGAAGGTGGAATTTTCCGTAGAAATTGAGAGATAAATGCACTTATACTGTATCTGCTTTTTTTTTTTTTTATCCAAATGTAATCCTGCATCTCAAACTAGAGCTCCAATGTGACAGTAAACGTCGTTAATCCCTCAAAGCACAATTTGCTGAGAGATTTGGGAACTGGTGCACAGCCAGGCTTCTGACATGCCCTTAAATATTGGAGGAAACGTCACGGGTGTGGGTGTCAAAATCTTCTAGCAAACAATGAAATTTTAATTCTAAACACTCCTGAGGAAGATTATCTGCTGTAATAGTATTTGATGACACCAGATTGTTTCCTCGTATTAGAGGGAGTAATGATATGACTGACAATATCTCGCCAGGCTGTAGAATAACAAAGTGAGACGCATGAAATATTGATTGCAGATATCTGCAGTTGTTTACATATTGTGTCGTGGGCCTGACAGTCGCTTGTAACCAAAAAAACAAAACAAAACAAAATGAAACTTGACACAGGACTTTAAATTCCTTGAAGCCTCCAAATCACCAAATGCACATATCTTTAGCAGATGTTTGGGAGAGAAAATTACAAGCTCATATTTTCTGGTAAAGTGAGTACAGCATGGCAGAGTAACACACTGAAAAGGACTGCACGCACTACCGTAGCACAGCAGAGAGGAAAGTGATCACTTTGACTACTTACTGCAAATGTTCCATCCATTAGAGGGGCAAAAATTTAATAAATATGCTAATATGTTACAGTCTATGAGGCTGGATGGCAGGACATTTTCCACCTACTGAGAAACGCTGAAAATATGGAGCTGTATTCGTGGCTGGTCGTTTTGGAACAAGAGCATCACTTATCACAGACTCCTTCACCCTGGAGAAAAGTGTCTGTTTGTTTGGGTTGTTGTAATGAAAAGTTAATCAAGTGAGATAATTGAACGCTGTTCAGAAACAGAGGGTGGGAGGAGAGATCATGTTTGACATTGTTTATTCTTTAAAAAAGCTTTATCATGAGAAAATATAGGAAAAAAATGGATGCAAATATTTTCAGGATTAGTCCAAGCATGCTGATCTCAGCAACAGATTTGAAATGCTTGAGAAAAGAGACAAACAGGAGAGACAACACGTACATTTCTTTCTTCTGCTTTCAGCCAGTGTAAGTCTGAAAGCAACTGTAACTCAATAACTCACATCGGTGCGTTCTCTCGCAGAGGGCAAACACATTGCCTTTGACAAGTTGTGCTATGACACAGAAATCATCGCTGCATAAAAGTCCAGATTACCCTTACGTAGCAGAAATAGATCTATATATTTGGGGATCAAATACATTAAAGAGCTTGTCAGTGCAGAGTGCCGGGAGAGGCCTCCGCACCTCGTCACTAGAACCTTCAGAGGATTATTCCTGCCGACAGCTTTCTGTTGGAGACAGAATGAGACTGGCACAGGTTCACCGAAAGTCCAATTAAATGTGTAATCAACTACACTACTGAAAGCAATTTGTAACAATGTTTATCAGTTATTACAATTTAAATCCTTTGATGTCATTTTTTTCCACAGACCAGAGCCAACATATCTCTGCCACATGCCTAATTTTCAGACAGAAGCAGGGATGTAAGGCCTAAACCTTGTAGTCTGGATGCAGCCTGACCCTGAAATCATTCAAACTTCACCTGAAACCGAAGAAGCAAGGAGCCCACGTTTGATTTAAACAAAGAATGAGTGAGAATTGACAGTCAGTGAGGACGTAGAGGGTTCAGTCTGTATTTAGATACATTCTTTTTTTTTAAATGATATTCCAATATAATTTGAAGGATAATTTAAACCTATAAAAAATATTCTCAGCATGGATAATAAAAGTGTTAGTTGTGGTTCTAACATTTCAAAGGTCTTATTTATAGGTGTGACTTAACTGGAAATAGTAATATAAATATATACAGGGTGAGAGACCTGCACAGGCATTTAAACCCAACGATGTTATTCTTTCTGTTAATTAACTGCGTGAGCTTATATCCTCATGGAAACCAACTAGTGTACATATATATATATATATATATATATATATATATATATATAGCACATCTGTATATTTGCTCTCTGTATAGTAATATATACATATGTATAATTAACTTATTTATACATAATCTGTACATAACTATTCTCACCTTTTATTCTACCCTTATCTGTATATAATCTGCTCCTATTGCACTTCTGATTAGATGCAAACTGTATTTCATTATCCTGTATTTATACATGTGTAATAACAATTAAGTTGAATCCTAATCCTATATTAAAGCTGGCACAGCACAGCACACAAAGTTAAACGAAGCAAACTGAAAAAGTAAATATTAATTGATCCTATTTTCTGACACAAATAATGGATGGCAGATCCTGGCAACCTCATGACTCACCATGGGAACTAGTGGGTGTCAGCTATAGCCATTACTTTTAATTGGCCCTTGGAAACATTCTAATCTGTGTTATATACAGGCTTTCTGTATATGACTGTGATTTCTATATTTGCAGCATGTTTGGAATTTATTTTTTGAGTTTCTGTACTTGACTTGTGCTTCTGTATTTCTGTATTCGCATCTGCATCACATTTGATGGAGTTTGCTGTATTTGCAGAGCATTTCTGTATTTGCTGGAGTTTTCTGTGTTTGCCCCTTATAGCTGTATTTGGTCGTGCTTTCTCCGTTTGATTGGATCCTCTCGAGCTGCAGTGTGTTGAGCACTCCAGGAAGAAATTGAGAGAAATCACTTCACCCGCTATCTTTTATCCCCAACATCTCTTGAGCTGCTGGACCTCACGACTGCCTCCCTAAACCTCCTAAAAATCAAACTCATCAGTCTGTTGCTCATTTAACAACACACATAACCCAATTCATATATCTCTCTTTGCCAAACATCAAACACAAGTGAGTGGCTTTTTTGTTGTTCCACAAAACATTCTTTGGTGAGCAAAAATAGCACAGGACCCAGCATGCACCGAGCACAGTAGCCAGACATGACAGCCAATAAGTTATTTTTGTTGTTTCTCCAACAAATTAACAATAATTAGCTCCAGCTGAGGTTGTTTGCTGATACAGTTGCCATTACAGCAGCTTGAAATAATAATCACCAGCTTAACCCTCAGCCTACCACAGACTACAGAACTACAGTTTTTAAAATATCTCCCATGTATTCATTCGAATGTTTTATGAGTTTGTTAATAAACCTTTTGTAAAGACTGCTTATTGTGTTTTTACTGCTTTTTTAAAGACAGTATTTTGGGGTTCTGGATGATCTCAGACAAACAAGTCTAACAAAAAGCTCTGTCAGTAAGAGGCAGTCTGTCAGTCGTTCAGTTCAATAAAGATTTATTTATATAGCACCAAATCATAACAGCAGCTGCTTCAAGGTGCTTTATATTGTAAGGTAAAGACCTTAAAATAATACAGAGAAACCCCAATAATCATATGACCCCCTATGAGTAAGCATTTGGTGACAGTAGGAAGGAAAAACTCCCTTTTAACAGGAAGAAACCTCTAGCAGAACCATGCTCAGGGAGGGGCGGGCATTAACCAAGGCCATTTGGGGGGTCACGGCAGATGATCAAATTATTCAGATAATCTGAATACATTTTGTTATAACCTCTTGTTCTCGTCGCAGTTTTATTGAGGAGTTTATTGAGAAATGCTGAAGATTAAACGATAGTAGAATCTAAGGATGGTAAAGGATTAAAAACTCGCAATAATAATTTTGTTTTAATGCAGATAACATTAATAACATGATAATAACACAATATTTTGTTTCTCGATAGATTGTAACCTGTCCAGGTTGTACCCCACCTTTCACCACGACCCCCGAGTCCACCAAGCCAACCGCCACATATGATCATGCACACTCAAGACAATGTGTGAGATTCCAGCAGAGGCGCCGTCTGAAGCCTCGCAGGAGCAGCTCTATGACTAAAACAGCACCCAGTCTACTTTTTATGGAACCTGCACCACCTTCCACACAGCAGGCGAGGACGGCAGGAAGAAAGACACAGGAAACGCATAGAGAAGCTTCAGAAATTTCAAAATAAAAGATTCTGGAACACTCCTGGCTTATCTGTGCGAGAGATGTGATGTTAGAGATACACACCCAGTGTATTAGTCATCAGGGACCAGTTCATTTTTCATGAACACTGACTGAGCTCCCAGGGAGAAGTTACAATAATACATTAAGTTTAATGTTATTCTGTTGTCTTGATTGATGCAGCAGTTGGTTTCTACATAAGCCTCGCTGAAACAGAGGGATTAAAATCTGTATATTTTAACAAATGCAGATTCATATAGAGATAATTACACAATATAAATATTGTATTTCACATTATGAATGACACATGAGACAGATGACACAGAACACTGATCTTTCCCTAAGAGAACATAAGCTTAGCACAAAGGAGAGAAATTGAGACCCAGCAAACTTTCCTACTGGGGGGAAAGCTGAGAATCAGAGCCCACGGAAGGATGACATGGAAGAGTGAGGAGCAGCACTATGTGCCAGCAATGGTTGAAATGATTGAAGAAGCTCTTTCACTGGCAATGAGAGATTCAGCACATGCATGGCAGATTAAACAGAACGCTATATTAGAGTAGGGGTCTGACTACTGCATGTGTATTCAGTATGTGAATGAAGTTATTGGGGGACTTATGCTGTCTGAGCTAGCTTCACAGGGCTCCCTCCACTGAGACTGGAATCTCAACAAAGCATGAATTATATCTATTGTGTGCTGTTTTTGATATTCAAATTGACCTGTTTTCCGTGTGACTATTTTTTCTGCGCCGCACTTCGTCGTCAACAAACGAACCAATTCGGCTGTAAATGTCAAGTAATGATGAGCTATTACTAAATAAGGCTGTTAATGATTAATGCAATGGTGTGGGTCAAGATAAGTCTGGGATAAATGTAGCAAAGTACTTATTAATGTGTTGTCTAAATGTCAGAGGAAGTAAAAGACGTTAGGAACCGCGTGTCCTCCTATAGGCAGATCTCTTTTAGAGCAGCTTCTAACCCAGCTCAGATTAATTGAAGGCATTTATTGTAAATGAACCCATACAGCTCTGGACAAATGGCGATATTTTGTGTTATAACAACTGAATTAACGGTCATACTGTTGTCTAATACTAATTTGTACCACAAGATGGTTTAGAGTCAGTGCAGCTCTTGACTCCATCATAAGAGGAAGCTAAAAGCAGGTGTAGAAGAACAGGTGTTTTGGTGAGCAGCAAACAATGGCTGAACCTCCTGGAAGCGACATCCGTCATAGGTAGCATCAACTCCCAGAAAGAAACCATGAAATTCAGAACTATACAAGACTGCATCACAGGAGCTTCCTACTGCTGGAGACAGCTGGAGACTAAAGGACTAAATGAGTAGAGCGATGAACATTTCTTCTAGACTGGGAAGATCAAAGCTTTTAATGCTAATGTTTGCCATGTAGCAACAGCTTCTAAAGGGAGATAATTGTCTGCTGTTATTGACTGCTCCGGGTTTCCACCAGAGAATTTGTTGAGACTGTAGCTATCCACTTGCTATGACGCTAACTGTGGTGCAGATATATCTATCTATTTATCTATCTATCTATCTATATATATCTATATCTATATCTATATATATATATATATATATATATATATATATATATATATAGAGAGAGAGAGAGAGAGAGAGAGAGAGAGAGAGAGAGAGAGAGAGAGAGAGAGAGTGTGTGTGAGAGAGAGAGAGAGAGAGAGAGAGAGAGAGTGTGTGAGAGAGAGAGAGAGAGAGAGCGAGAGAGAGAGAGAGAGAGAGAGAGATTTAGGTTCAGTCACCTTCAGCTGACTGTTGTTGTGATTTTAGAGCCATGGATTGAATT
>VUQG01041785.1:0-19169 GCA_015106755.1 Etia nguti | reverse complement strand
AGATACTAACCCCAAATTGCTTTCCGATGCGTCCATCGGAGTATGAATGTGTGTGTGAAAGTTAGTAAGAAAGCGCTTAGAAAAATGTGCTTGGGTGAATGCACAAGTTGTGTAAAGTGCTTTGAGTGCTCAGAAGAGTAGAAAAGTGCTATATAAGAACCAGTCCATTTACCTTAATAGCATTGTGTAGCTCTGAAACACAAGCCAGAGCTGTGCTGTTACAGTTGGATCGTACTTTCGGTTTCAAGTCCAAACCAAGTTTTATCCTAGCATTAATATTTAAGTTTTAATGTTAGGTTAAACCTTAAAAATGACAGGTTTAGCCATTTGTATGACATGTATAAAGAGACAGAAGCTAGCATAACATTAGCTTATAACCAGCTCTTATACCTGACGTTACACCAGCTGTTCAGAGGTGGGAGGGTTACCTGTCTAATCTGGTGACAATAACTAACTGCCACAATATCAGGAGCTACAACCGGTGGCAGCAGATGGCTGCTAGAGATTTCTTCCTGTTAAAAGGGGTTTTTCCTTCCCACTGTCACCAAGTGCTTGCCCATAGGGGGTCGTCTGATTGTTGGGGTTTTCTCTTTATTACTGTAGGGTCTTTACCTTACAGTATCATAAAATGAAGCATCTTATGGCGGCTGTTGTGATTTGATGCTATATAAATAAAACTGAAGTGAATGTTTATGGAAATTCCCTTTTTTGTTAGAGCTCCGACTTCAGTTCAGGAGACCAGATTTTAGGTGAGGAGGAAGAGGATACGGCGGTGGTGAGGAAGGAGAATTCAGTTCAATTCAATATTACTGAGCGCCAAATCACAACAACAGTTGCCTCAAGGTGCTTTATATTGTAAGGTAGACCCTACAATAATACATACAGAGAAAAACCCAACAATCATAATACCCCCTATGAGCAAGCACTTTGGTAACATTGGGAAGGAAAAACTCCCTTTTAACAGGAAGAAACCTCCAGCAGAACCAGGCTCAGGGAGGGGTGGGGCGACCGGTTGGGGTGAGAGAAGAGAAAAGATGATGAAAATGAAATATACAAATCCTAAGTGCCCATATATAGCTTGAAAGAGCATTTGTGTCTTTAAACTAAAATTATCTTATAACAGCAACTTATCAGTAGCTTTTTTTTTTAGCTAAATTTAGGTGTTTACAATGTTTTTCCCATTGCCTCTTATTTCTGGAAAAAATTCTAACCTAATTGTGCTGAAATATAGAGGGCTATAAAGGGCTTAATTTTAAAAACAACACAATTACCATTTAGTGTGAGCATACTGTCGAGTTTTGTGCATAGTGCCAACAACAAGGCATTTTCAATCTTCACGGGTTAGAGTCAGAAGCTACCACTTCCTTGCACCTAGCACTCACACAGAGACAAAGCCCAGCATGACTCTGACTGTCTTACAGGTCAGAAAAGGTGGTGTTTTCTGCCAGACAGCAGCTACTGTTGTGCCAAGACTGCACCAATCATGAGGCAAATGCTGCCTTATCACAGAAGCCAGGTGTCCATAGCAGCTTGGTCCACTTGCTAAGAAAGTGAGCAACAACAAAAAACTTGTGTACAACACAACACCTGGTGTTACAGTCCCGCTGTTTCTCTTGCCTGCTCTGACAGCGCGGATGATAGAAAGTCACCTTGGTGAAGAGTTCCACCCAAAAAGTTCCAACGTGTCAGCTCAAACCAGTGTTTCACAGGTTCATATCTGCAGTTAAAACTTATGGGTTTAACAGTGCACATCAGTTTGAATGTGAAAATTATCCTCAAACTTCTATAATGGAGGAAAAGCACATTTAAATGGCTGTAGTTTAAATAATTAATCTCTAATGCAAAGCAAATTAGCAAGAAATAAAAGTGAAGCATTTTCCACAGTTATTTTACAAATCCAATACTGACTTAATGGTTAAAGTAAATTCCACAATCTTAATAATCCCAATATGATGAGCGTGATCTGATTAATTACCGCGATAATGAGGATACTTATTAATTTATGTATTCTAAAACCCAAGGCAAAGGGAATCGGGATGTGAAAACATCGTTAACTCTTACCTCGACAGTGAACTCCTTCGTCGTACCCGTCTTCACAATCTCGAGCCCCGTTGCAGAGTTTGTTGAAATGAATACATTTTTTTGTCCCGGTACACTGTATGTGATTCAGAGGACATCTGATCACCACCTCTTGTGCACCTAAAGCAGAGAGAACAAAAAGACCAACATTTATTTTAACATTATTAATTCATGCTTACTAAATGAACTTTAAGCATAAGGAAAAATCATTTACAGTGGGGACAAAAAGACCATAGCTAATTAAAACAGCATATTTCATTGTAATCATTTGCATTTCTTGCACGTAATCACTTTTACTGGGTATTTTTTCCCACATCTCCCCAGAATGCTGATACTTCAAGACCTCTTTTACAGGAGGACGAGGACTCTATACATATGCAAATGTGTTTGTACTCCACAGCATTGTTCTTTACACACAACAGATGTTCGCCACACTGCTTTGCAGACACGTCGGCGAAGTCCTATAACAAACGGCCCGACTCTCGCCGTCAGCCAGCCAAACGGCACGGAGCAGCTGTTTAAGGATTCACGAGGCACGTAGGTGACCCTCGTTCACGCAGCAGCCACGAGAGCACATAAAACACAGCTGACCAATACACCGGCGCAGTAAATGTGTCACAGCCCCACCTTAACTACATTGATATCAATTACCAGTGTGCTGTTGCAGGCACTTAATGGGAAGATTTATCGTGCATGTGATGAGATCTGTAACAATCCCCAGAGTTCTCCTACTGCTAAGAATCACATCCCGGCACACTTGGACCATGCTGACCGGATGATTACCTGTCACCGTATCCCGTTTTACTGTAAAGTAACGTTTGCAGCAATTAATGTGGTTATTACAAGGAAAAAGCCCTGCAGATTTACACAAGAAACATGTGGACATGTACTCACACAGTAACCACATGTTAGTTTCTTCTCCGAGGATTTTATTAACTTAAAATGGTGACGAGCGATGTTCTTTAATGAATGTGTCTCGGCTTTAAGCCCTTCAAGCGCTGATGATTCCCACTCTTTATGCCACATTTAGGTAAGTCAGCTCTAAGTGACCTTGTCTCTGAGAGTTTATATTTCACATGAGCGAAATGGCAACCGTGTCTGCTGGGACCCAAAATGTGTTTGAAACGTTAGTCCTTTCAGTTTCAGTTTCAGCTGTCAGAGTGCTTCAGGATGGATCTGAAAACTGAAACCTAACTTACTTTCTACAAGACGAATCATGAATCTGTAACTCTTAATGTTTAAAACACTGCTAGTGGTCTTGAAAAGGCTTATACATTCTAGTTATGTACTGAGAAATATAAAATGCATGTACCTGCGGGATTTCATACACATCATGCGTTTGGAAACAAAATCGAACACTCTCACCTCAAACACATCTCCTCCTGTTATAGTGGGCGTTAAATGTGAAGTAAAGCTTTGAGTGAAAATGCTTCAGGCCACACGCAGAGAGAGAGGGACACTCTGTCACAGAGCATTCAGCCCGGTGCCCCAGTGTCCATTTGGCTAATTTGCTATTTAACACACAGCTGTAAGGGTCTCTGACAACATATCAGTGTTGTCCTCCTCTGCCTTTCCCTTCTCGCCGCATGGGTTCTAATCTAATGTGATAAGAGGAGGGATGGTGCATGAATATTCAGTGGCTCTGAGCTGTCATACAGGGGAAACACAGATGGTCTCTCAATGGCTGAGGTGCTCACAACTCCTTTGTCAATTGGCAGCCTACTGTACTATACTGGATGATTGCTTGGAGTGGAATATACAGTAGAGGATTAGGCTTCCTCATACATGTTCCACTAGAAACCATTAGAAATGAAGACTGTCTCTTTAAGTGTCTGACATCATCTTTGAAATCACCAAACTAAGTGTCTGAAGGGTCAAATTGAAGAGTGAGGTCTGTAACACTCAAATGTTGTTGGTCATTATCACCTGAAAATCATAGAAGATAATAATAATAATAATAATAATAATAATAATAATAATAATAATAATAATAATAAACTTTATTTATAAAGCACACTAAAAAACCAAGGGTATAACAAGGTGCTTGACAAAATAAGATAGGAAAAAGGAGATAAGAGGGAAAAGAGAAAGAGAAAGGACCCGGCACGTATTAAATATAAAACCATGACAATCATAACACATAAAAGTAGTTAACAAAGCATAATAGATAAAAATGTGTCTACACACACCAAATATTAGCTAGATGGAAAAGCAAGATTAAATAAATAAGTCTTTAACTGTGATTTAAACACTGGCATAGAGTCAGACGCCCGGATAGCAACAGGAAGATTGTTCCATAAGACCGGGGCAGCTACAGCAAACGCACGGTCGCCCCGAGACTTCAGCCGAGAACGAGGTTGCTCCAGAAGAAGTTGAGTAGCAGACCTAAGTGCTCTGACGGGAGTGTGTAACCTAAGAAGCTCATTGAGGTAACTCGGCGCTAAATTATTGATAATTTCAATAAGATCCATAGAATAAAGCATAAGATTAAAAATTAAACATTTAGCGGTATTAATCTGTATAAAATAATGTCAGATGGAATGAGTGTCTGTCCCTAGTTTGTTTAACATAAAACCTTAAACAGAGGATACATGTACCCCAGTCAGATATGTTAAAAATAAATACAAATAAAAATTGTGTGTTAAAGATTAAAGTGTGTCATGAAAACGTCTTAACTTACAATAACACAGCTACAAGTTAAAATAAAATCTCTTTATGTGGTGTCAATAGTGCATCTTTGTTACTGTAGGCAGTGCCATACGTGTTGCAACAGACTTCTTTCAGAGCAGATATTTGACTTTAAAGGATTAATTAATATCACTGATTGATTTCCAATTACTGTCCCAATAAGCCACACCAGTATGCAAATCAACACAACCCCCCTTACTGATATTAACACACCCACTTAGACCTGCTTCTAGTTAAGAACGGCTCAAGTTTGAGCTTCTCTTACATATTTTTATAGAGCGAACACAGAGAGGACTGACTGGCCACAGATTTGTATTATCTCTGGGACAAATCGCTTAGAATACCAGATTTATACATCACAAAAACTGCTGATCTGGCAAAATGTCATCAACATATTTTTTTCAGGCAACTAGTGAGAGGTGGAAAGAAATGTGATCATTTTCACTGGTCAGCATTACAGATTCATCGGGCCTGAATCTGAGCTGAAACGATCTGGGGTCTGACGCGGTTACTGGACGAGATATTACATCAGCCAAAGACGCCAACTTTATTGTTTATTCTGTCTAAGCTGTTAGAAGTTCAGGTGTTACAGTCCTCTAAGCTTACCTTACCTGTGTGATTTTAGAAAAAATGTGACCATACAAGGCCCAGAAAAGAGCAACATTCAATCCCAACACAAAGTAGTTTATTTAAAATTAAACTAATGTGCACTGAACACCCGCCTGTGTTAATATATGGAATGAAACATACTACTAATAATGAATAGACAATAGATCTAGTGTAAAGAATACCTACAAAGTAATAATCTGAATATGAACTAAATAACAACTTAGGCCAAGCAGAATTTCAAAGATAAAAAAGAGAACAACATTTTTCAAAATTTCAGCTTTACAAAAAAAAAAAATAGCTCAAATTTTTCATCTGTTAAATTTATTCTCTTTCTAACTCAGTTTAGACCTCGTGATTGTGGCTCCATGCTCCAGTCATACTGGTCCGGGCGGTTGAGTCTAAGAAATGTGGCTACGATCAGGCAAAATGACATGAAATGACCTGTACAGGAGGGAAATGATGTGACAGCAGAGATCAGACTTATCTCAGCAATGAGAGCATCAGACGTGACAGTGAAAGAACAATTGTTAAAATTCAAAGGGAAAAATCATTCTCTTTATTCTGCTAGATGCAAAAAAGAAGCCTACAAAAGGTGCATCCCCTTTGTCACAGACTGGCTCAAAGAACACGACAAGGAGGCTTATTTAAAAGATAATTTCTTAAAAAATATACTAAAAACAAGAAACTTTAAAGAGGGCCGATATCACTTTACATGGAAGAGAGAGACCCTCGCAGATCCTCTGGGTCAGCTTTTAAAGTGTGGGAGACCCAGATGACCTGCATCAGGTTACAGTACGCCCATATCTGAGCCATTTATCAGCAACAGCAGCTCAGGCCTGCTTCCAACCTAATGTGAGGGGTATCCCACTGTAACAGCAAGTTACACTCAGAAGACGATTCTTTGCCCTCGTAAACACGAAGCGATCATTTTGAGTAAAATGTAACTGAAATATACAAAATAAAACTTATTTATTAAGGAGATTTGCTTGGTTTAAACTGAATATGTGCCAATTAAGCAAATTTCATTTGACCAGATAGTGTTTTACATTATACTCATGTAACTAAATTACATGGAACAGCTACATGTAATCACATTACCTGAAGTCACAGATGGCTCCACGTCAGACACATTGTTGTTTCGTTCTGGATTGAGGTTAGATTATTTGGATTCTTAAAGAATGACTACGGCTTTTGTCAGTATAGAGACTGATACACTGAGACACAAAGGTTGATGCCTCCTCCTGGTTATTCTTCACTTGGCTAGTAGGAGCCAAGTGTTGTTATTGAGATTAAATCTCTTTGAAAATAGTTTATCATACTTTTGTTTATTTATTGGAGGTGTAAAGATTCCAAATCTGGAAAAAGTAGCATAAACATCACGAGTATTTGGCTAATAAGATCATATACAGCGCTTTGGGGTCCATAGGGACTAAGTAAAGCGCTATACAAATACAGGCCATTTACCATATATTTTCATCCACACCTCCTTCATGTATATTTTTAGAAATACTTTTTACAGTCACACAAAAGATGCTCTGATGCTTTTAAAGGCTAAACAGATGCTCAGCGGTGCATTTCCCGGGTTAACATATCAGTATCTAGCAGCTTGGCTACCCCGATGAAGTGATCCTTCATGAATGCTCCTGTGTGGCTTAATCCTCCTCCTCTGTTTGTGTTTCCATTAATGCCCCGAGCTGCTGCACTCTTGCATCTCTTCATCTGGACATAAGGGGGGTGGGAATGTGCAAGCCGGCACATATTTGACCCTGTATGTGTCAGACTTGTGCACCCACTTCTTGTTTTTTTGTTTTTTTTACTCATTAAAGATGTCTCCTGTACAATCACTCCACCCTGGAAAAAGACCGGGTTCATGAATTCAACATGGGAACGCCCATGATGAATGTTAATGTCAGCACAGTAATGTGGTAACAATAAAAACACCAACATGTTGGAATTAATCGATTTCTATTTAAGACAATGCAAACCCAAGTAGCCTCAGGCCTATTAAGGGACCATGTACCCTATCATAGCCTTCATTTGCATACACAGAAGAAACTGGATATATGACTCTTTTTTTTAACATGTTAGTTAAAAATCATGGTGCTATTTTCCTACTTTGAGAAGTGAATGAGGAGAAACCAGCTGTGCCAAACTAATACCTCTATTTAATGTAAAATGAGAGGCTTCTAGGGGGGAATTTCAGCTGCAATGTTCATTATGATAATCATGTTAATCTGAGCTGCTGCCAGTTTGTGTGGAATAATGAATTCATAAAAGAAAATAACAGAGGGCCTATCAGCAGGGGAAGCTCCTTGAACTTGCAAGTACAGGGATTTATCATATCCCTTAGAAATAAAGATTTCATTTCCTTAATTTATGGTTAAAGTTGGTGATCAAAGGGGCATCGTAACACCCGACCTAAGGCAACACCAATGTTGTTCCCATAATGGCTTTATAACAGCACCGGGCTCTTTTGTAGTAAATCCTGCAATTACAGTGATATTAGCTATTGTACAGAATACATTTGTCAACTTTAAACTCGTTATCTTCTCTGCATAAATCTCTAATCTAATCATGAGACGTGTAACATGTGCACATCATTTGGCCAAAATCTGTTTAAAAACCAAAATGTCAGGAACAGCAGGGACAGCAACAGCGTTCACTGCACTGTGCTTTACCCGCAGGCCAGTACAGGTGAGCGCTTTCACACTTTAGGTTGCAACAAATGCACCTGCAGAGAAAAAAATCTTTACATGTCAGTGAAACACGAGCAATGAATGTTTCAGTGGTTCAGTTATACATGTGTGATTAAATGATCGTTCTAGTTTATTTCAACCTGCTGTGTTTCATATATAAGCGGCTGTGGTGAATCCATATTTCATGCTACGTTTTCACTCACTGCAGATATAGTGCACGGGGAAACAAGAAGAGCGATGCTGCTACAACTTTCCAAATAATATTTGACACGAGTCATTTCTGTGTCGAGTGTGACTTGAAGTAAACACAGAACGGAGCTGCTTGGATCTGCTAAATTCATTAGGGAAAACTTGCCAGCTGACCTAATCACCCAGCATATTCGTCCACATGCACCAGCGTGCACGTGTGAGACTAACTTGCCCTGTAGTAATAAGAGCTCAAAAAGCTAAATGCAATGGCGGATTACTCCATGGACTAATTCTGTGTGAAAGCCAGTCATTTCACTCCGATGGGCGACCATATTCATGCAAACTGTAGTGAAAAAAGAGCTGAGCCGTGCAGACGGCAGACACAAAGGAGGAGCAGAGACATAGCTAGCTGTCCAAGTGAAACCCAGGGAAATATTCCTGAAAGGATATTTAGAAACGCTGACACGTGGCACAGAGCTGAGCAGGTTTTAGACTCATCGGAGATGACTTTTCAGTTTTGTATTTACTTAACAGAGAATGAGAGTAAACGCTCTCATTCTCTGCTGTGTTAAAATACTTTTTTCTGCACCATTAAACACAGGTGGCTAGATGGCTCCGTTTACTAGGTTCCCAAAAGGCCTCTCTTACTAAAACAACCTGTGGGCCATGTTGTTTTGGGGCTGAGATGGTCAGTGGACCTCAGGAACCTGCTGGTATAAATGCTGTGGAATTTCAGTTCCAGCCAGCTATGTGTTTGTGCTTGTCGTTAGCCACAGCCATCGTAGCTGATCTTTGTGTATTGCACACTGTGACCCTGGTAACAGCAGTAGTAACAGCAGTGCTGACTCTCACAGGATTCACAGAATAGCAGTAAAAAAAAAAGGTTGCAGCACGTGGTGTTAACATAAATCTCTCACGTCGCTCATAAGCTGTGTCACAGGTGTGGAAGAATACCCCGAGTGTAAAGGGTGTATTCATATTTCAGTTTTATCTGCTTGTGCAACCCTCTGTGTGTTTATGTGAATCTAGAATTCATATAAACGGTTAACTCTTCAGCATGTATATGATGTGAAGTCATGATTGCTGCCATGTTTGGATTATCCTGCCTGGCCTCTGTGATGCTGTGGCTGAACAGAACAGCATATTTCTATCATGCGAGAGCGCCGCTGATGAGCCTCCAAACCCTCAGCGTGATTTCTTTGCACCCACAAAGGCAGACAATCCTTGGATGTCCTATGAATGTGCACTGCTGCTACTTGTCACAAAATAAGTGCGTCATCCAAAGCATGTCGCTTAGACTTCAACAGTTCCCTGGCAACAAAGTGAACTACAAAAATGCAAGCTGATTACGTGCCATGTGATAAACATGAGCAGAGTTTGCTGCCATCACAGCTACATTTGAACAAGCCTAAAACACAGCTCTCCCCAGCATGTTCTCTTTATGAAAGGCCCAGTGGTAGTTACAGAGAGGGCTATTTAAAAGAATTATTTTCCTGTGTGACCTTTACATTCTTGGTATTTGAAATGCTGCATTCAGCTGAAAGAGCTTCTTTTTTTCCTTCTGTATTTGTCTGACCCCCAACAAAAAGGCATTATTTTCCACTAGTCAGAGCCTTCAAGGACTGCGGTCCTCCACACACAGCGAAACTAACTTTCTGCATTACAGGATGATTAAATGTTTAATTTTTGATAGATTAAAAGAAATATATGTTGTGCCTTATAACTCATACTGATTTCCTCAGCATCAAAAGGGACAAAAGACCATCATTTTACTCCTGTGCAAGCGTTTCCACACGACCTTGCCCGTGCGCCGTCTTCTCTTGAAGTGGCTCTAAAATAATGACGGCTGTTAACATAAATACCTTTAAAATGCAGGGGCTAAAAGTTCCTTTCATTTTAAAGACAACTCGGTGGCAAAAGGAAATGTTGTTTGTGAAGAAAGCTTTACATGTTGGACTCCAAACCACTAAAATGCTGTAAATTAATAAAATGATCTAAAGTTTCTTTAAAACTTTTCAGACTCTTTCAAGCTTTTTTTAAATAGTGTAACTGTTAACAGGAAAAACAGGCCAATAAGACACATATACTGGGCAGGCCATATGTAACTGGTAATGTTTTTGTCAGATTAAAAATTGTTCTTTTGACATGACCAATTCTTAAACTTGCAACACAACACACTTTTAATAAATTCCCACATGCTTACCCCCAACAGGATGTTGCACCTAATCCTGGTGGGTCACCACACTGACAAACATCACACAGTGAAACAGCCAAACCCTTAAATGATGATGTCATAGACTGAACGAGTCAAACCACACAGATTATTCAGTCTGTTACAGGATTTCTAAAGTATTTTCCAAAATTTTTCATATTAATAAACAGTTTGTTTATAAGAAAGACTGATAAAATCAGTGCTTCTTAAACGTCTTTCCAAACAGATCCAGTGTGTCCGATTGGGCCCTTTGCTTGTCCAGTCCAGGCCCTGATCTACATCCAGACTGCATGAATGGAAAACATATCTGCACATGTTAGGGTGAACGTAATGATATTGGTGTGATATATAACACGTCATAAGAGTATAATTAGATGGAGATGCATTACCTATGAGGCCTTTATGTATTTTGTTTACGCGTTGATCCTCTTTAGCGTACTCCTAAAAGTCGGTTCTACTAAAAGTGGAATGAATGTAAAATTACACTTCTCCATATGTAATCATACTATGTGTTATTATAATGATAATAAAATAGAAATAAAATGTAATACCTGTTTAAGTATTTATCCCGATGTCAAAACCTTAAATCTTGTCTCACCTTTGTTGCATTAACATTCCAGATTGAGTGCATTTCTGCTGAATAATACATTGTCTGGGTCAAAATCAACCAAATGAAAAGCCCCATTATTTGCTACTTGCTACATGCGCTGGGTGCAGTCAGTGAGAGCCAAATAATAATGTGCACAGAGCCCCTCTGACTCATTTCCTGTGTGTAATGACTTATTATTTCCTGTAAATTATACTGAGTATTCCATCAAATCTATTCCCACACATAATTCCCAGTTTCATTCCGCTGCACAGAGGAATAAGGCAGGTGTTGGAATCCATGACAGCCTTATAGTGTAAAGCAAAGAATCAATACATCAGCCTCTTGAGAGAAATAAGCACTCGCAGGACAATATAATAACACAGCACTTCAAAAAATAAAGGCAAAAACGAAGAAAAAGAAAAAACTGACAGTTTTCATTAACTGGAAATCAGTAAACAAATAAGTAAATAAAGATGATCAATTAATATGGTGTTAATGTTAATAATGTCATGTAAATATTCTACAGTCAGTGTCACATTATTAAAAAATACAATGAACTGCATTTAGAGAGGTTAAAATGAGTATTCAGTGAGAATAATGATGCCATTAAAAAATCATGCACTGTGTTGTAGTTTCATTAAAGAAATAAATACACACTTATTTATAGCCTGCCTGAATGGAACCAGTTATTATTATGGAAACATGCTGAATTCACTGTCAGCTGGAAATCTGCAGTCCCTGCACAATATGTGATGTTGGAACAAATAGCGACTTAGCGTATGTGTCTACAACAAATCAAATAACATTACTAATCAAGACATGGAGGAAAATGTTATTAAATATTTCATTTTTCTGGTATTAATAATATCAAAAACAAAAAACAAATGCAAATTTGAACTTTACACACAAACACAGGTGGGAAGTGTTTTATATGATATAGAAATGTACTTTTCTAACAAAAATATACACAGAGTACATACATCAGTCACCGTGTTGTATATGGATCGTATACGCTGTCTTCTACAGCGCGCTTTGATTAATTTCAGAAGAAAGCTATCACACTCACTTCTGTGAGTTATGTGAAAAGGTTGAATGGTCATGGGCATCTCCAACATCAGTATACAAGTGTCTTCATTTATAACGCTTTGCTGTCAGTGCGCTCATTTAACATCCGACAGTTAATCACCGTGACACTGGATCACAGGATGGACAAGCTGGGAAGACTGGCTTCTTACCAGTGAAGTGAGCTTCAGCATGGCTGGAGACAGAGATGTGTTTTAATTAGTGTCTGCACTGAATTTTGAATCAAGATGCGATTTAACTCAAAATACAACAAATAAAACATCTTATATGTGTTTTTTGTTCACTGGTCTCAAAAATAATCTTAATAAATCATTTCAGGATCTCAAACAGATACGTGGCTATAAAACACAAGTTGATACAAAATATCCTTAAAGCACTGTTTTATGTGTGTGTGTGTGTGTGTGTGTGTGTGTGTGTGTGTGTGTGTGTGTGTGGTGTCCTGGCTTTATTACTGAAAGACATGTGATTTGTATGAATCTACAGCTGTATAACTGCCAAGGCCTCACATTACCCTTCTGCTGAACTGAATGCTGCTTTTGCACAAAATGGGAAGTGTGGATTTCACTTACACTGAAATTGCTTTAGGGAGGAATAATAACAGCAACAAATAAACCTCTCAGAGTACAGATGGGCATGTCAGTATTGTTTTTTGTTTTTTTTTAGAAAAAAGAAAGAACTGAAGCTGTTCTTTAAAGAGATTTTCTTCAGAAGAAACACAATAGAAGGGCCATTTGTCTCTCATCTTCTGTGGAGTGTCATTGGTTTCTTTTAACTAAGCCAGTCTTGAAGCCTTGTGGCTGAAAACGTTTCTGTAAAAGTTTATTATAACAAACCTGCTGACACACACTTTATGAAACAATCTGTACATGAAATTTAAATAAGATGGCAATATGATTCTTAATATTAACTCCTGGGGCAAATGTGGTTTGTCTATTTAACACTCCACTATGCTGCAGCCCATAAAAAGAGTTTGATTCTCTGTCAGGTCAATAGTGTGAACAGCCCCATGAACAAGTATGGTGCCGCAGATGGAAGCACCCAGTCAGGACACTCCTTTCCTACCTTAAGTTTGGGGGACTTACAGAATTCCTTTATATTTTTCCAAACAGTTAATGCTTGAATGATTTCTCAAGAATAAACATAGAAATCTTCCAACTCTCTTGGTTTAGGTCTCCAGCTGTTATTAGATTTAAAAACTAATAATCCAAAGTGAAGGCACGGTGGTGACACTGCAAACCAACCACACGCCCTTCAAAGAAAATGGAATAAGTCTCACATCAAAAGGCTCTGGATAGATTTAGTGAAAAGCCTCGACCTTTGCATTTATGTATATATATTTCACACTATTTAATAAGTTCCAGGGCACAAATTGGTGTGCTGGCCCACGGGGTAAATCAATTGATCATCAGCCTGTAAATAAGCCATTTTTTGCCTCGGAGGACACTTTAATGAGGACCATGGTTAAAGTATAATACACATAGCTATTGGGAGGACATGTATTTGCTCTAACTATCCTCTGGCAGTAACCCAGCTTCCCCTTGAATAATCACTGAACTAAAACGATGCGTACAGATATGGGAGACGGTTTTAGCTCATTCATTTCACTGTTAGACTACCAATTATACACAATTAATAAATGAAGGTTATTGTCTCGGATTCATCCGGATGCACAAAGAAGTCCTGGCTGCCATTTAAGTGTGAGATAAAGCACTCTCAGCATAACGATTGGGATGATATTCTGATTGGCTGTCACGGCAGGTACGTGCCACTGTGTTTACTTTGACTTTAAGCTCATATCACAGTAATGCTTTGTTCTCTGCTGCAGCAGCAGGGAGATAATGTAGATTTTAGCACTTAAATGTCACAGCGGTTCCATGACAGCAAGCACGTCAAGTTTATGAAATGTGCTCTTTTCTTCGGTTTTGCAGGTGACAAGCTGGGACGCTGTCCTTTACAACACTTGTACTAGGAGGGAATACAAAAGGGGAAATGTGTCAGTGCAGCTTAGCTGTTGAGAAGGAGGTTGTGAGAGCAAAGACAAAGCAGCGACGTGCTCCTCCCAGTGCATCACTCCTGACAAGGATGAGACATAGTGTGGGTACAAGATTGTCACCAGGCAACCAAATTTTCACGCTAATGGTTTTGCTTAAGACAAAACGCTCTAGCATATGGAAACGTGTTAAACGGCAGAAGGAAGGGCAACGCAGCCAGCGCAGAGCTGAATGTGAGCAAATGATATGTTGAGGGCAACGAAGACGACTTTGCCTTTATGCAACTATTTCATTTTGACACAAAAGCCATTTTTAATCGCAGAGACTTTTAAAAGCATATCGTGGCTTCGTGGGAACGACTATTTCCAAGTGCTCAGGCGCGCGCAGTATTTGTGGTGTCTGTTTCCTGCCTACTGAGACTACTGGTGAAACAGATGGCACAAGCCTGGGGAAGTGTACATAAGTTCTGCTCCAAATGTAGAGAGGGAGAGAAATAGTAAATTAAAAGTCTTATTTCAAAGCCTCGCGCCTCCTGCTACAACAAACAAAGCCAAATTACTGTGCCTGCCAACCAGATGTATGTGTAGCACATTACGCTGATAGCAAAGGACAGTGATGTCCGACTGACTATTTTTTTGGAAATGCTGTGATGACGACGTACTAATGAGCTTCTAATAACCTCTGGTCTTAAACGTAAGACAGCAAGGTGACAGCAGTCTCAGTGATCTCATCGACGGTTCCAGCACATAATCAGCACGCTACATTTAAAATAATGGTATACCTAATTTTTGTTTTTTCTCTCTGATGAGTGAACGCAAGTGTTATGACTCAGCAGGGAGGCAGAGATGAAGAGGAAGGAAAAAAAATGTTACATAATGCAAAAGGCCCAGTCCTTCAGCTCAATAACAAGGTGCCACGCTACATTACCCCCTAAACCTCCAACCTACTGGCGCCAAGTCTCACGGGACCCACACACATTTGTGAAACATTTATTTCAATACGGGACTTTCCAGATAACAAAGACCCTGAAGGTTGTTGATAGTCAGCCTGGAATGCATGAGAATGTGTCTGCAGCGCCGTCGCAGACAGACTGCACATCTAAGCAGCATTTCCACAGGCGCTTTGTCAGCTGCACATCCAGATGTGCCAACAGTTAGATTAGTTAATGAGCTTAAAAGTGTTATTTTGATTTCATTCAAGCTTAGATTCAATTCATTTATTGGCCCCGGGTGTAACTAGAACCAGAATATAAATATACCACTAGAGGACGCAGTGATGCTGCCAATTAGGCCACCTTATTTAAATCAGCTGCTCACCTGAGCAGGTGTTACGCACAAGCAAACAGCAAACAGTTTCCGACCATGTTGTGTTGTTCTGGCTGAATGATGATATTTGTTTGTATTTCTAAAGGAAGACATATGGAAGAAAGGTTTATGTGAAGAAAGAAGACTGCAGTGTTCAGTCTTACTGGGAAATGTGGACATTCCATACTGGTCTTTTCTTCAGAGGCACTTTGGTCAATACAGTCCTTGAGTCCTGCCTTTGCATGTGTCCTTCTATGCACCAATTTTACTTCTGGCTGCGCGGGCGAGACTTTGAAGAGTTCATCTTCAATATTTCATATCGTTTAAGAAAGAAATCACAACATACACGGGAAAAGGCCGACAACCAGTGCTGAATGACAGTGACCTTTAGACCTCCAGGTGCCAACGCAGACTCGACTCACTGTACTGGCATCGGGCACGCCGTCAAAAACCAAATTATGCACAAAAACAAAAGCAGCATGGCTCTACAGTAAAATATGTTTAAGCTGCAAAACTGTCTACAGTCCAGATCTGTCACCTATTAAAAATAACTGGCTTTGAAAATAGAAACAAAAAGGAAAAAAAGAGGCTACATATGGCTTTAAATATTTTACAGACTGAGAATGGAAAACGTGTCACTCTCAGAATTATAACACATTATAACCATGTTGTAATTCAGCACAGATTATGCAGCATAAAAAAACTGTAAAGTATATTAAAAAAATAAATCCTGCTTTCAGGTGCATAAATGATTTGCAGGTCTTTCCTGTGACAAATAATAACAACTGACCCCACCTTCACTCCAACCAGGAAATGCTGCTGCTCGTTTCTTTATACGTCTGTGGACCAGAAATTCTCTTATTTATGATCAAATATTTAAACAAAGACGAAACACTCCATCGACTCATTCTCCTCCTTTAAATTTACACAAGCAGGTTTTGTAACTGTAAGCCTTATTGGTAGGTACATCAAAAAACGGAATCCAATTTTCAGTCTGAACTAACAACTTGTAGGTAAAATAAAAGTTCTGTGTGTTTGGCTGAGCTTTGTTAGTAGCAAGAAGTAGAGCAAAGTTGCTAAAGATGGAATTTTGCCTCTTGTGCAATCGATACATACGATGTCAAGTGTTCAGTCAAATCATTATTGGCAGGAGGCCTAGGAATATCAGGAATATTACACATCTGAACACAAAAACAGGAAAACATCCAGTTCACGTCAACAGTACTGCAAACATAACTCCCAGGCATAGATAAAAAAAATGTCAGGAACTGAGTAACTAAATTACAGTCAGTAATATAACTGTAAAATAAATACATATCGGATTGTGGATCAGATTTTATTTTATCCCTTTTTTTCCTTTTGATCACACGTTGTGTTTCTAAGCTCTCTGTGGGCTGCTGATTAACGCTTTAGAAGAAGGCTTGGTAAGACGTGTCCTTCCTGTTGTTAAAGGGGAATAAGGAAGGAGCCCTTCAGAGAGCCGTCTTTGATAAGTTGCCTCCCCTGTGCCTCGACACACTGAGATCAACATCGGTGTGACTGGGTCGAGCCACGCTACAGCCATGAAACAGATTCTGTGACCATGTTTTTGAAGTCAGCCACTGACCCCTTTTATTGTCTTTTCCTCTGGGAGTCACTGTTCTATCACAGGACTCACTGGTCTGCATGTCCACCACATTCACAAAGCTCCTCGTGGCAGCACTACTGAGACCAGCCAAAAGTCCATGAAATCCTTTCCTGAAGGATTCACGAAGGATTAAAGTTCTAAGACGCTGTGTGCAAGCGTGTACCGCGAATGCAGAGACTGAGAGAGAGCTGCACAATGACAGCCATTAGCACTTGAAGTATTTATAAAATACATTTGCAGAAAGTGAATTATGACTGTCCCACTTTATCACAAATGCCAGCTAAGAGCAGATGCTGTGTCCTGAGACTGCCTTGACATTTAGACTTCCTTTTAACTGGGATGCACAAACTTGGAATGCCATTATTCGACTCTAGGCAGATACTAAATCTTTTCACTTTACCTTTCCCCACCCAGGATGCTGTGCTGCCCTCGGAGCAAAGGCCTGACCACCAAAAACATTTGTTTCGACAGTTACACATTTGGAGAAATGTCTTTTTGCTCAGTATTCTTCAGCCATTCCTGAAGGCAGGCTGTTTTCACAGCTCCCTGAATAACTGTCATCATCTGTTCAATCCCGTGAGGCCTGGGGCTGATAGGATAAGCTGGTGCCTCCTTCTAGTCTCTAGGTATTGCAATCCAAGGCCACCTTCCTCTTCCTTCTCCCCACAGACTCTGAAGTTGCAGTGATTACATCTCTCTCGCAGAGCCAGAGGATGAAGGAAAGAGGCCATCAATGGCACTGAATTTTGTTGTATAGCTTGATGACAGGATAGTAATATATGAGCTATTTTATGTGTTAAGATAATAAATTCCTCTGTGTAATGTTCGCTGCCCCTCCCGCCCAAAATAAAGTACTTCAAATATCCTCTGATTTTATTTTAACTTGGTAAACATGGTCCTATATCACAGAGCTTGTTTCTCAGGGCACTGCAGTCTTTGCTGTCGTTTCAGAAGGCAGGGTACTTTCCAATCTTGTGTCTTTGTTTGTAAGGCAAAGCTGATCTAATCCGGATTCTATCAACGGATAATCCACTGTAATGAGCCACGCAAAATTCCTTAGATGAATATGCAAGGTCTTATTTCTGCAAGGTAAAGCAAACAAAAAGTGCCAGCACGAACCGAAAAGATAATTGATTGTCTTTTTAGAGTACATGCCTTGGCCCATGGCCACAGTGTAGAAGCTATGTTGTATCTGTCATATTTCGAACCTTTGTCACACAGGGATCACAGGTGCAGAGCCCCCAATCACACAAGTTATCAAACGTCTGCTGGGAACAGCCAGCGGGGGCCCAGTGTGCCAGTTTTACATGAAGTAAAACTAATGAACTCATGAGTGCTCACTGGTTTGTCAGTTTAAAATCTATTGTAATGTAGAACACTTTGAAAGTTTTGTGCTGTTTTGCTTATTAAAGTGATGAACCAGGTACTGAGTGGGGCCTTACTCAGTGTTGGTGGTCCGAGATTATAAAAATGACACTTGCTGGCAGCTTGTTCAGTTTTGTTCATGTAAAATATTTTTTTCCCCATCTTGTCCAGTCATATTTTGCATTGAATCATGACAGAGGTATGATTAAGGTCAAGGTCAAGGTCAAGGTCAAAATTTATTTATATAGCACATTTCCAGACAGACGATGCTGCACAAAATGCTTAACAATATAAAAATGCCATTAAAAAGCAACAATAATAGCAAAATAAAACAATAATAGGACAATAAAAGAATTAAAACAATAACTAAAACTATTAAAATAAGACCAAAATGCTTGGGTCATAGTGTGTTAAAAGCCAGGGCATAAAAATGTGTCTTTAGTAGTGATTTAAATTGCTCGAGCGTTTGTGCAGATCTAATATTTAGGGGGAGACTATTCCAAAGTCTGGGACCTGCCACAGAGAAGGCTCTATCACCACGAGATTTGAGATTAGTCCGTGGGATGGACAGCATTAATTTTGAGCTGGACCTCATGGTTTTTCCTGGAGCATAAACAGAAAGGAGCTCAGACAGGTAAGAAGGGGCTCGGGCGTTAAGCGACTTAAAAACAAAAAGTAAAAGTTTAAATTGGATCCTGTAGGAGACAGGAAGCCAGTGTAGGGAGGCCAAAACTGGA
>VUQG01041784.1:0-11317 GCA_015106755.1 Etia nguti | reverse complement strand
ACGAGATTGAGACACAGGCATTAGAGCCTCTTAATGCGTGTTTTGTTTGGGTTTCCACCGGCGTGCAATTACCAAAAATAGAGAGGGCATAGCCTAACATATGAAACAGGAAAAGACGGCCATGTAATCCCTTTATTTCAACAAAGTAACTGTATTCTGAATATCACCTTCTTAAACAGTAACTGTAACAGAATACAGTTAGTCATATTTTGTATTTTAAATACGTAACGCTGGTACATGTATTCCGTTACTCCCCAACACTGCCGTTATGCAGGTAAAGTGAAAGCTTCTGCTTTGCGTTTGTGTGGGAGCCCCGTCAAAAACCTGTCCATTATGCTAGCAATGTCCAAGCATTCTTTTTTTTTTTTTATTCATACCCCCCTCCCCCTGCAATGGCACTGCGCTTACTGGGGGGTGCGCCCCCCACTTTGGGAACCACTGCCTTGAGGGAACATATTTAGAAATCCCCTTCAACTACAATGTACAGCGTGCATATGGCAATGGTACACTTTTGGCTAATTTGAGTTTTTCGATTATTATTCGGGCCTTATATGGGAGGGGTCAGCTGAGGCCTCTCTGTGTTGAGTTTGCATGTTGGCCCACATCTGCATGGTTTCCTGCAGCAGCTCTGGTTTCACCCTGCAGTCCAAGGACATGCATGTAAGGTTAACAGTGTTCTTTATTGACCGTCAATGTAGAAGCGAGAGAGTGTGGTTGACCGTTTCTCCGTGTTGACCCTATGATCGACTGGTGACCCCGCCTCTCGCTCTATGACAGCTCGGATAGGCTCCAGCACCCACCATCCCCGGGACTCTTAAGTTGGTAAATAGTGAAGAAAATGGATTAACCTTTGGGGTTTAGTGGAGCAGAAAAGTTTACATTACAGAGAAACCGTTCACAGGTGGAAGTACAAAACTGGTACGTAAAAGTTTTTATGATTCCGCTTTTGATTAAGCTTATTAGACTTTTGAAAAATCAAGATTGTAGTCATTTTCAAGATGGCTGCCAACAAAGGAAAGAAACAGTTCAGATAAAGTAGACTTACCCTTTTAACAGTTTTTTGTACTTTTTTCTACATGCATCAAATAAATGAAATATATGAATTTCTTTAAACTGAAGAGGAATAAATTGGCACTGGATGAATGTTAGATGTCCTGAACTAGTTGGATGATTTATAGTGCTATCAAAGGGGCAAAAGAGTTGACCTGCAATTGTCATCGACCCGTTTGAGCCACATGTATCATGTGTGTCATTGCCCATATTTTGTTTTCCCTTGAAACAAATGAGCTCCAAAGAAGTTCTGAAGTTATCTACTCTACTAGTTAGATTTTTTTTCCTGCTTATCCTTCACTCATTTTTCATCAAAGTGATGTGAACATTTTAGGTAAACCTGATTAATTTGGCTCTACACTTTGTAAAGTAGCTCTACAGTTATTAAGACCATGACTGATTCACACCGTTCCAAACTGACTCAAAGTCATGAGTGACGTGTTGGTATTATGCTAACTAGCTAGCTGATGCATCAGACCGATTGCCTCTATTGTAACTGACTTTCTTTAGCTAATATCAGCTTCACGGCATTGACGGAAGAGCTCTTTTACAGCCCTGGAGGTTTTAAAGCAGTACTTGGGTGAAAACTTATAGCTATAATGTGCCGTGCTTAAAATCAAACTGGGGTATTCAAATAACTGTGCTCACCAGCTGTCAGAAGATGGCATTTAGCACAACCCTCAACTATCGACCTCTCTGAGTAGGCATTTTGGAAACAAAGAGTGAATCCACGCCACTTGCTGTGACAAACCAGCTCTCTTCAAATTCTTTTAACTACTAATGACACTTTCTCCATAGGACAGAAAGCCTACATGAAGTATGGAAAACCCATCTGCTCCCTCGAGGAGTTTGTTCAATCTGTAGTCTCCTCTGTCATCTATTCTCGCTCCATTTCTGTCAGGACAGAAACACAGAGCGCTCTGATGACATGACAACACTTTCTTCTCATTTGGCAAATGAATAGAGTCAGTAAACATGCTACGCCTTCCCGTTCAGCGGCTTTGAAGATTTGTTACTTCTTCTCTGTAAAACATTAACACTGCAGGTTTTTATCATGCCCATCAGTCTTTTATATATGAGATGCACCACAAAGGTTAAAGAAAAAAAAAAAAGCACTACAATAATAAGATCTGGGAACTCCCTTTTCATAAATGTTTAGCCAGAGGAAAAGTAGCAGGAAACGGCTTTAGGAAGACACAATTATGTGCGACACAAGTGATGATGACAATAAAAAGACGAGGAAAAAGCAGACCAGTAAAAAGAACAGTGCTGCTGCTGTGGTGTTTTTATTTTTAAATTTAATTTAATTTATTTATTTATTTTGCAGCTGCAATAAAATTATCCAAGAACAGCATTAAGATAAACAAATACATCATTTTACTCATTAGCATCTGAGGTTTTGAACATATAAATGTCGATGCAGACGGCAGTTGTACGTGCTATAGTAATTTAATTTGTGCTTTCAATTGCGCCTCTGAATACCTGGAAAAACCTGAATTCGGCTGCAGCTCAAAAAGCCAGATAGAGAGCAAAGCTTTATGCCCTTATGTGCCAACTTTTTGATAAGCACAGAGAGACATCTTAACCACTTGTCAGTCAGCTATCGTAGCAGCAGGGCCAGAAGACAGGCAGGCCAGCAAAACAAACAACCAACACTCCTCTATCTAACCTATCTCAGAATAAATGGACAAAAGCAGCGAGGGAGGCAATAACCACACTACTAAGCCTGCTCTGCCCACACCAGCAAACCAGGCAATTCAGCTTCAAGACACCCAAATGATATTGCATATGTGGAGGCTTGGCCCAGCCGAGTGTAAATAAGCATTTCCACGCTCAGCATTGGGTGTATAACATGGTGTCAGGTAGCTACAATGAATGTAGAGAGGCAGAAAGAGCAATCAGCCAACCTTCGCCTTGCTGAGATGGAGGGCCACAGCCGCACACACAAACAACCAATCACCACGGGACAGTGATTGATGCCTCATCCCGCTTTGAAATCTATCACCCCGACCAAGTGGCTGTCGAGAGCTCGCCTGACAGATTGTTAAACATAGCTTAATATGCATCACTCGGGCAAATAGTTCATTAATTCTTTATTATGTGGACTTGTGTGGTGAAAGCCATTGTCCAGGCCTGTATTTAATACACAAAGTGCTTTTGTGCCCGTAAGTGATGACATTTTCCGTTTTGTTTGATCGCTCTTAATTTCATTTCTGATGCTTAAAAATCCCAAAGTGTAGCGACCGTCTCATGCATCACTAATTTAATTGTACTTTCTCGTAAAAAGTGGGTACAACGGCACACAAAGGGAAGCGGGCACATGATGCGCGGTGACATGAGGATATCTGGCTGCAACACTTCATTTGCAAAAATCCAATTCAGCTCTACTTGCGAGCGTGGTGAGGCAACAGTTTGGTTTATTCTTAGATCTGTGAAAGCACGTTGCATCTCGCCAGTGCCATTTATGCTACCTCACCTCACCCTTTAAAGTTAACTGCAAGACTGTGAAGAACACAGGCAGTCACTGTCTCCTTGCCAGGATCTTTAAAGCACCCCACCAGCCCTGATATTTCTCAGCGCTTCTCTGTTCCACAAAGACCTATTTTGTAGCAAATAGGTATAGAGGAGCTTGCACTGAGGTGGTTAACTATTTAATAAACTTTGGCTCTTTGAAGCTCCTATGGCAGAGCCCGTGCATTTGATATCCTGCACAAACCGTGACTGATGTAAGTAAAAGCCTTGCCAAAAAGGTCTGAATGATGAATGCCAATGTGACACGAGCTGCATTCGTTACGAAAGTGTGCGTAAAGCCACCCAAGGGGCAAGCGGTATCACTTAGTTCCTCCACCCACATGGCGCGTTCTGTTTATCATCAACCATCTTGACAAGTTGTTCCTCATCCCCGCGCTTATATGTCCTCCTCGACCGCTTGTCCCCACCCTCCGTCGGCTGAGGAAGTCGCAGGAAAGGGGAGGAGAGGTGCTTTCGCGGCAAGGGTTATTTTTCTTCCCCGATCCCTGTCTGATAAGCGTGTTTGCTCTTTTGTGTCTGGGGCTACTCTTAATCAAGAGGAGGTGGAACACAGAAAGAATTTGAAGGGGCTCCTGATAAGGAAAGCATCTGTTTAACATTTTTTCTTACATGCAGGGTTACAAACGATAGGCAATTTGGCTGTAGGAGAGGCAGATAAAACGTTATAGGGCATTAATGCAGATATATTCTGCCCTCGCCTGAACGTTGCACAGTGGTGCAGCTTTTCCTTAAAATGATCTTTAGCTGATTTCAGTTGTTGATCAAAGCTATATTATCTTTGGTTGATAAGAGTGTCGTTAACTTCATGCAATGCCAACAATCACTGCACAATTTTGTTCCGATAATTAGACCTCCCCAATATAGACACATCACTCATATATATATATATTTATACATATGAGTGAAGTGAAGCACATCGCAAAGGATGACAATCATCCCTTTTGAGCGCAGTATCTGTGACAGGCAGTGGCGCGGACACTAATTTAGCATTTCAAAGTCTTGTTCACGTCAGATTTTACACCTGTAATCGCCTCTCGCAAATATATTTTTAGCCTCTTGCATTCTGTTGTCCCCACTGGCTGGTTCCCAGGGGAAATAACCATTCCCGGAGCTGACATCCACGGTGCGTTCTCTATAGATCAAACGGGGCCGGTCGTGAATTGCCAAGGCCATAAGGACCCACGCTCCCAGACACATGAACTGCCTTTCTTAATACCTGCTAGTCAGCCGTTTGCAACTCCTGAAGGGTTTTTACTTATTCCTCTAAAAGCATCACCCACTGGATAAAATTACAAGTTATAAAACAAGCTAAAGTTGATCTCCAAGATCTTGAGTGGCTTGAAGATGCAGTATCCGCCTTTGCCAGATATCAGATTTATCTTCCTTCCTTCTTCCGTCTTTTCCCTACCCACTCTCATCCTTTAAAAACCCCAATTAAGAAAAAAGTATTTGTGTGTGGGCCTGTACTCAGTTCAAACAAAGACCTAATCATAAAGCATCACTGGCATTTTGAAAAAAAAAGGAGAAAAAAACAACACTTGGCAGAGGGGCAAAGCATTGGCCTGGATTCTGAGGAAAAGTTTGTTCCACTTTCTCTCCACTTTCCACTGGTCTCACACTGTGTTGTGTTTGTTGCTCCAAAAATCGGAGATCAGCACAATTGTTTAATGTGGAAATTAACTTTCATCCTGTCATGCTAAATTTAACATAGTACAAAGCAACCTTTATTTCACGGGGAGCTGAATGGTGTTGATTCTCATTTTGGGAAACCTTCACAGACAGAGGAGAGAGAAGACATATCATATTCTCTTTTCCTGCAGCCATTTTCAGGAGTAATTTCTGCCACACAGGCCCATCAAGGAAGCTTTCTTGAGAAATGAAGGAAATACACAGGCTCTTTCATTCTGACATCGGAGGTGACCGCTACTCATTCAAGCCATTTGGTGGAGGTTTCTTATTAGCAGCATCTCTCTTGTACATTGTTGAGAGAGTCGCAAGAAAATATGGATTTTTTTTTTCTTTTGTTTTTTTGTTTGTTGCTGTTGTTGTGTGTCTGTGCAGGAAGGTTTGTGATCAACGTAAAGAAAGCTACTAACACAAGTCCTCATAGCCTTAAAACACAACTACATAATTAAAAAAAAACACATAATGTGGCAGCTTTAGTGGTCAAATTTGTCGTTAGAGATGAGTCCCTCTGAGAGTTGTAAGAGCAAATGCAAATCCAAAGCAAAGACGCTTTCCTCATAAATCCACACACATACTGTAAATATACTGTGTTGACGTTTATATAGTTTCTATATGAGCTGGTACAGCTACGCTGAGTAAAGAAAAAGCCAGTGTTTGCACTGTGATCATTTCATAGAGCTGGATCATTCCTCTTAGCCGTATCTTGCTAGACGTACCATAGATTCCCATGGGTTTAATTAACTGTAAAGGGGTCAGTCTTAATCAACACAGTCTTACATTCACTTACAGTCACATATCTGACTTCCAACTGGAAGGCAGGAGTTTGAATTCCTACCTGGGAATAGCATTTTTAAAGTCACATTTGATTGCTTTAGTTAGGTTTAGGAAAAACTTATGGTCTAGGTTAAATGGTAAATTGTCTCAGTTCTTGGTTCATGGTCTAGGGGACCATGCTAAAGGGTTACTCAATGTTAAACACGATGCTTGCAGTTCCCGACTTAGGATCAATAATTAATGAGCAGGGATGAAAATAACAAAACAGTTAATTTATTTTGTTGCCTTTGTACTTCACTAAGGTGAAAATGGTCTCGTGTGCAAAGATCGCAAGTCACTTATGCCGTGTCAGGAATCCCACAGAGCTGAAGGGCTAAAAAAGGGCACAAATCACATAGTCAAAGATCAGTGGCAGCTTTAGCTTCATTATGCAGTCCTTTTTAAAAAAAAATAAAAATAAAAAATGGTGATAGCTGTTTACAGTAACACTGCATCTCACATGCACAAGCATATGCGTTGTCGCCACTCATGTTCAAATGTATCTCTGGTAGCAGCCATGGATAGTGTATTTTAGCTAATCTTTAATGTTTTCCATTTGCATAAACCTGGTGGTCTAAGAAATTTAGCTCACTGGCTTTGCTTCACATCCATACCAGAGAAATTAGCATTCTGACTCACTGATATTTGATATGCCAGAGAAAAGCTAAAACCCCTGTGTTTTGTGTGAGTGTTGGGTAAGAGCATTACACAGTGTGTAAAAGTTATGCAGCTCTCTTTGCTTTAAAATGTTTATGAGCTGCATGTTGTCTTCCTTTAGTGATAGTGATAGCGGTTTATTCCCGCTGTTAATGCTTTAAAAGCGGGTGGTTATGGGACTTATACGGCTAAATATTACAACATAAACTCTGTGGACACTTGCTGTGGTGGTTTTGTCCTTTTTTTCTGGGTAATTCTTGTAAGGCTATACTAGGGAAGGCAGTTATATATTTATAATTGATAATCAGTTATTTGCACAGGCAGCAAAGTGCTTGTCTACACAGAACATATTCACAATGCTCCGTGTGGCTTACTCAGAGTACGGGGATGGTGTTTGGCATGAATATACACTAATAATTTAATGCACTGTATGTCATAGACTGAAACTGTTCTTTAATTTATTAGTTATATCGCGAGGCTGTAGAAAAACTTATCTTGATTCTTCTCTTTACCCTGTGAAAAATTTAACACAGTGACGTTTAGTCAGATTACACTTAACTGACCTACTATTTACTGTTATCAGAGTAAATTTTTGACACAAGCAATATTCAAGTTCAATGAAGTAACAGCACTTAATTCATTTCGAACAGTGATAATGCAATTTCTTCTGCAAAAATCACACAGAGATAAGAAAGAAATGGTGTATGGAAGGGAAATAAACCTTGATAGATTTATAAGGATTTTAAAAATGGTTTACATCGCAAACTGTCAAGGAAGAAAAATATACGGTTAACCCATTTATCAACATTTATAGGCGCAGATATTAAGAACGGCCTTGATAAATCCGATAACACGCTTCTATACTGTCCCACAAGAGCACTATGTAAGATTCTAATGAAAGATGAAACAGCGTTTGTATAACACCACCTTTATTATTCATATGTTTCATGTTCAAGTGGCCTCCTCATTAATCTAGGCTAATTATGGCTGTAACACTTTGGAGAGTGGATGGTGGAAACATGATTGGAGAGAGGAATGCTCTCGCAAAGATAGGCAAAACCACTACAGAGGCAGTGTAATTTACAGCAAGCTGCCCTAGATAACAGAGAGCCTTGTTTGTAGTCGTGCATGAATCTTCAGAACTATTTTCTTTGCACTTTTAGCTTCAGTCTCAATGCAAGTCGAGTAAAAAGTCTTTTCACACATCATCGCTGACAACATTTTATTTTTAACAGTAAGCACGAAACCTTTTCCCTTTTTTTCCCAGCCTAGCTAACTATACATCCAAAATTGTAATACTAGAGACATGATAAAAACATCACGATATAGATCAGAAGAAATGATTTGCTTCATGACACTGCATGCATACGGGGCAAGTTTGCACATCGCATCTTGCACAGTTAAAGGACAAACAATAACAATGAAGTAAATGTAAAAGTAATAAGAAAAAGTCTTCCATATTGTACTATATATTGTTATTAAAGTATACAATATACATACTGCAGTATGTATAACAGTAATGTATATTGTTGTTATAACAAACGCTAAATATCTTGAGCTGAACACTGATCGGAAAGGTCTAAACAACATAAAGCTAAATGCTAAATGGCTCATGGCTCAGTAAGAAATAGATTCAATAAAGCCCATGGATACACAGATGAAATAGCTGAATAAATGACTAAAAAACTGAATAGTTAGCTAGGAATAAGGAATAAACGGTTAATCAGAGCTAATCACAGAAATGGATAAAATAATTAGTTGAAAGCAACGTGGCACATGGTTGAAAGCTCGAGTTAAATTCAGTTAAATATGGAAGGCACGTAATAACTTTGTAAAATTAATTAATTGAGAATTAAAGGACATAATAGTATTAAATTAAATTACACTGTCTTGTTCTGAACTGCTGTACAGCGTCTGCCTGTAACAGCTTTGACAACACAAAATTTTTTGTGGTGTGAAAGCTGTTTTTAACCTATTTATGGATATTCTCCACACTGTTTGAGCCATGGGAGCAGAACAGTGCAGCATGTTTAGATTCTATAATTCCCTATTGGTTAAACACATACTAGGACTACATAGCTGTTATCAGAATTCCTATAATTAGACTAGTGCTATTTGTGCCGGTGCATGTTCACCTCAGAGACAATATGTACTTCACTAACTTCAGTAAAACCATTAAATTCCCAGTGAGACCTGCTGGCAGACTGCTTCTGGCTCTTTGAAAGTAAGTTAGAAAATGTAATCAGGTTGTTTGTGATCCACTTTGCCATTAACTATTGATATTCCAAGCCTTGTGTGATTACATGGCACGGTAAGACTAATTACATTATATTATAATACTAATTATATTCCTAAGGGTCGCATAAAATTGTTGGCTGTCATTTCCATACCAAACTAACATCCACGGGGCAGGGTGTGCCTAATTAGCCTTCAAAATGAGATGTGTGCATATTGGATTACACTGCACTTATGCTGTCTGTGTCTCTGTGCCTCTTTTTTCCCCATCAACATTGATTGCAATAATGCAAGCTGATGACTGTGTGTGCTTCTTAAAATAAGCAGAACACCCATACAGAAATACGTTACTCTTGTATATTAATCTGTGGAGCATAAACAGGGTATCGTTTGCTTCATTTCCAGAGTCGAGGGCCTTATTATTCTGGTTCTTCAGTATGACACTTCTGGGTTGCGTCCCAGTAGAGAACCTCGCTGAAACTGGGTCGAATGTTAAATCGGCTGTTGAATCAAGAACAGAGCAGGAGAGCCTTAAAAGGAGGCTTTAAAAAAGGTATGGTGGTATCAGCACTTTCTAATTCGATGATAGTTTCATCGTTTGGACTGATGTGACATTCAAAAACAGATTTGTTAATGTGTAAATGAAGTACTGCTTGTTAGTCAGGTATTAAATAATCACTTGTAAATTTTGGAGCATGATGCAATTAGTATGCACTTTGAGCTCAGTGTTGTGAAGATATTTGAACATTATACCACCACTGTGTGCTCATGTGCTCTTTTGAAATACTGTAATTTCAAAGAGGTTATCATCTTTAATGGCAAAGACCTTTCTACCCTTTTCGGCTGAGTGATTTGCATGTTCCCAGGATTTTCATGCTTTTTGAGATCAGTACAGAATGAACTCGATAATATTCAAATATATGTGCGCATAATTTTAAAACGCTCAGTGCAAGTCACCTCCAGATGTAACACCTCTGAGGTTTCATCTTGACAGTGTCAATTGGTCCCTGATGCAGTGTCTCTCTTGCCTCCTGGCACACATTATTCTCAAACTCTCATATAGAGAAGTTTCCCACCTAATCTTTTCAGTCAAAGTCTGCCACAAACCTACGACTCTACCAACGAAAGTGACGCGTCAAAAAAGCCTTTTGGAGTCCTTCCACTGTTTTCTGTCTTATCGAGCTTCTTCTCTTTTTTTTATTTGATAGTAGAGTGACAAGTTACACATTCAACACAGCAGGAAAGGCAGTCATTAGAAAGCAGCTCTGACAAGCTCCGGGATGTTCCAATAATGTTACAACAACGCGTGATGATTGTTACCTTAGGTTGCACATCGTGGATCGTTGAGGTTGATTTCTAAGGTGTTAGGTCAGGGGGTGGGCCGAGTTGTCTGCAGCCGTTACGAGTTCATTTGTGAATAAAGTATGTGAGGATAAGGGGAGACTTGCTGATGCAATACCTGCAAACAGCTTGCAAAATAGAACAGAGATCCTAGGCTCATGCCATGTCTTGGTATGATAGTTTTTTCTGGGCACAAAGAAAATGTAGTGCCTGAAGGTAGAAAATCTGGAAGTCTTGACTAAAGTTTGCTCTCTCCTTGACGTGGGAAAATCTAAAGGACCAAATCTTTGGGAGGGTGAAGCATTAAAATATTTCTTCTAAAGGTACAACCATGTACAACTGGCAAAATATGACAAAACCAGCACACTTCAAAAGGCTCCTGATAGTTAGACATAGCAGCTTAGTTACTTCTGATGCTTTAATTGGACTTTCAGTTTTCTGCTGATAAAAGGCCCTTGGTCTAGTCCTGTTGGTTATTCAAATAAGAGGAGTGAAAGAAGCCATCTATGTCCACTGTGAATGACCATCTTTGAACAGAGTCGGTAGCTTACAACACCAACTGTCTGCCATCTATAATCCAGTTTTGAGATCCCCTCCAGACGCCTTAATGCCCACTCACATCCTGGGCCATTTGACCTCAATAAATCACATGATAGAGGTGGGCTAAGTTTCACTATGGGTTCACCCGAAACCTTGGCTGATTGTGACCCACACCCGTTTTCACACCTTGGCTCGTGTGATTAGGTAGAGGATCGATAGGGAGTCCATAACCCTCTTGCAGACACTCCCATAGAGCTTAAAATCTGGGACTCTCCACCAATTGCGCTTAGAACTGAAGAAGCTTCTTGGATGAGAAGTGAAACGTCTTCAAGAAAACTTAAAGAAGTCCAGATGCTTTTCTTTCCAACCTCCTTAAACTACAATGACCTGGATGACTGAGAACCTTCACAGACACACACTGGGATACCAAATTAAGTTATTTAGCTTGGTTGGCTCATGGTTT
>VUQG01041779.1:0-13006 GCA_015106755.1 Etia nguti | reverse complement strand
CAGTCAAGCAAATGTTACCATGTGAGAAGACCTGCCATGATAAGGTCAGTTTGATTCATTTGACTTGAGTTTTGAAATTCTATCAGATGTTATAACACTATCAAAACAGTCATTGTTAACTGTGTTTACCCCCACCCTCTTCAGTTCACTGAACATCCATAATTCTCTAAATTTGCAAAAGGTACAGCTGGATTAGAATGTGCTTTATGTATTTATATTCTTTTTTTTATTCCAGTTGGGCAAGTCAGTCATTGCTAAGGTGACAGTTCCTAAAGGAACAGTGCTGAGCCTGGACATGTTTGCAGTGAAGGTTGGTGAGCCAAAGGGTATCCCTCCAGAGCATATGCAGCAGCTGGTGGGCAAGAAGATCAAAGTGGATGTCGAAGAAGATGACAGCATCTTGGTAGACATGATAGAATAAAAGATCTTCCCAAACTATTGGGACAGAGAGGCAAGCAAATAGAGAAGGATAGAAAATAAATTAGAGTTACGTAGGCAGGTAGCTAGAAAATGGACAGATAATGATGCCATGTGTGAACAGAAAGGGATATGGTGCATTTAATGAGGGATAAGACAAATGTGAATATTATTGAACTTGAAACATATGTCTGGGTGAAGTTATATGGCAGTTATATGGCCTTTATGTAATTTGAATAAATGTAATAATATAAATAGAATATAGATATAGATGCGTATTGATATTAGATCATGATCCCAACTCTATATGTATTCATAGGGTATTTTCTGAATGCCACAGGCCACATTTTTCATACTTCGCTAGTTTGATGTCATCTCTCCCTGCCTATTTTTTCCCAGGATGCAATCATAACAATAAAAGCTATGGGTAGTTACACAGGTTTCCCAGCAATTATACAGAATGCTTATATGCATGTACTGCATGTGTCAGGAATATTATTGTGAAATATTTGGGGGATTGCATATACAACTTCTCTTAATTTTCCAGGTGTCACATGTGGGGCTATAACTGTAATCAAATGTTTCTGTAATATTAATGCTTCAAATAAACAAGGCTTTAAGGAGCTCTGTATTCTTGATTTTTCATTAACAGTTTACAAATAACACTGACACATTCATTTAACTAAATGAGCCCATAACGATAAAAAATGATCAAATGTCAAATAAATATTAAAAATACAGAATAAGACTAAATTAAAATAAGTGTTGTTGTAGTGTGATGAATTAGTTACCGAGACATATCTTTCCCTTTGTCCTCATGTTTCCAATTTGTCTGCATTCTTACCAAACTAGGGGTCATCAAAATTAGATACTAAAAGACTGAAAAAAGCATTTCCTAGTCTGATGAGTCTTGATTTCTGCTACAAAATTTGGATGGTAGGATCAGATTTGGTCGCGTCCTAACCAGATCTCAATCTGGTTAGGACGCGACCCTAAGCGACAGCCATGAGGGAAACCAGCTGGCATCAGGAACAGGCTACGGACTCGCGCACACCATGCACCCATGCGCCGTATCCTGCTAGCCAATCTTCAGTCCATCGAAAACAAGCTTGATGACCTCAGGGCCAGAGTTAAGTTCCAGAGAGACATTCGGGACTGCACCCTCCTCTGCTTTACCGAGACATGGCTGAACCCAGCGATACCGGACCATGCCGTGCAGCCGGTGGATTTCTTTTCGGTTTACAGCATGGACAGAACAAGGGAGTCGGGGAAGAAGAAAAGAGGTGGTGGAGTGTGTATAATAATGAACAACAGATTTTGTGGCAGCGCGAGCATTTCTCCACTCACACGCTCTTGCTCACCCAATCTGGAACTTTTGATCATTAAATGTCACCCTTTCTATCTTCCTCGGGAATTCACTGCGGTCATTTCCTCCACTGTTTATATTCCGCCTCACGTGGACTCGGACACTGCCTTATGTGAACTACATGAGGCTCTCATACAACAACAAACACTTCACCAGGATGCTGCACTTATTTTCATGGGAGATTTTAACAGAGTAAATCTCAAATGCTCATTTCATAACCTTCACCAACACATCACCTGGCCCACCAGGGGCACTGGGACATTAGACCACTGCTACACTCTGTTCAAGGACTGCTACTGCTGCACAGTCTCTGCCGGCATTCGGAAAATCAGACCACGCAGCCATCTTTCTTATGCCTGTTTATAAATAAATGCTAAAGCAGGAAGCACCAATCAGGAGGGCGATCGCACACTGGAAGGACCATTCAGTGACATTCAGTGGACTGGGACATGTTCCGGCGCAGCTCTGATGGCATGAACATGTTTACGGAAGCAGTTGTGGGATTTATTGGGAAACTAGCAGATGATACAGTGGAAAAAACTATCATCCAAACGTTTCCCAATCAGAAATCGTGGGTGGATAAAAACATCCGCGATGCTCTGAGATCACGCACCGCTGCCTACAAAGCAGGGCTCGTCTCCGGTAATATGGACCAATACAAGGCTGCATCTTACAATGTGTGCAGTGCAGTTACAAAGGCAAAGCAGAGCTACTGGGGAAAACTAGAGTCACAGTTACAACAGTGCTACTCTAGGAGCCTATGGAAGGGACTGCGGACAATAACGGACTATAAACAACCAGCTTCTTCAATGATGAATGCCGACGCTTCACTGGCTGATGAGCTGAACACATATGCTCACTTCGACGGTGCTGCAAATAACACAACAATTGGCTGTGCGCGCACAGAGAGCACCAATGAAGACAACGCTTTTATCATGACAGAGCATGCCATGAGGAAAGCTTTCAGGAGAGTGAACACTAGGAAGGCAGCAGGACCAGATGCAATCCACGGTCAGGTCTTGAGAGCCTGCGCTGACCAGCTAGCATCGGTGTTCACAGAGATCTTCAACCTCTCCCTGGCCCAAGCAGTGGTTCCCACGTGCTTCAAACATCATTGTGCCTGTCCTAAAGAAACAACAGCCCACTTGCCACAATTTATACCGCAGAGGAAATTGTGTTATGTTCAGCATTCAACACACTAATGCCCTCAAAGCTTTTCACCAAGTTGAAGGATCTAGGACTCAGCTCATCACTGTGCCAGTGGATCCTCAACTTCCTCACAGACAGACCCCAATCAGTGAGGATGGGGAAAACATGTCTCCCCCTCCATATCACTCAGTACTGGGGCGCCTCAGGGCTGTGTTTTAAGCCCCCTGCTGTACTCACTGTATACTTACGACTGTGTAGCCACATCAGATAAGACCTCCATTGTCAAGTTTGCTGACGACACTGTTGTGGTGGGCCTGATCTCTGACAACATCGAGAAGGCCTACCTGGAGGAGATCTGAAACCTGGAGAACTGGTGTCAGGAGAACAACCTCCTAAACGTCAGCAAGACTAAAGAGCTGATTGTGGACATCAGTACAAAACAAGCGAGGAATTACAAGCCCCTAATCATCAGTGGCGTGCCAGTGGAGAGAGTGGACAGCTTCTGGTACCTGGGTGTCCACATCACTCAGGACCTGTCATGGTCATGTCACATCAACACCCTGGTCAAGAAAGCCCGCCAGCATCTCTTCTTCCTCAGAAGACTTAGAGACTTCCGTCTGCCGCTGAGGGTGCTTAAGAACTTCTACTCCTGCACCATCAAGAGCATCCTGATGGGAAACATCTGCACCTGGTATGGGAACAGCACCAAGCAGGACAGATGAGATCTTCAAAGAATGGTGCACTTGGCTGAACGCATCATTCGCTCTGAACTTCCTGACCTGCTGTCTGTCTACACTAAGGAGTGCAAGACCAAAGTCAGGAAGATTATGATGGACCTCTCCCATCCCATCCCATCACATTATTTGCACACTTCTTATAATTTCTTTCCTAAATTGTTCATTTGCACATTCTATTTTTTATCTTATAATTTACCTTTAATTCTTAGTTTAGTCTTTACTTCTTAGGTTAAATTCTTAATTTATTCTTTACATCTGTTAGACCTTTTTAAAAAATCTATTATGCAACTCTTATTACCTCCTTCTCTGTAAATTTTTCTACCTGTAAATTTTTTTTTTTTACCGTAAAATTCAAAAATTTAAAATTCAACATTTGTAAATTTCTTTATTGTAGTTTAATGGTCGGGCATTGCACAGCAATAAGCATTTCACTACATGTCGTTCTGTGTATGATTGTGTGTGTGACAAATAAAATTTGAATTTGAATTTGGTTTACTGAACGTGTCCAGGTTCCTGGTTCATTGACCCACTGTTTTCGGTTGGACTTTGTCACTGTTTAGTTTTCCATTCTTGTTTCCTGTTTTATTGTGTTAGTGATATGTCTGCATGCATTATGTTCCGTTCTACTTCCGTGTACTGTTTCTAATCATCCTCATTATCTAGCGTATTTAAGCCCTCAGTTCATTGTCTTGTCATCGTCAATCCCATGTGTGTTTTCAATTCAGCTCAGCTAAGCTCAGTCTAGTCAGTCCAGTTAGTCAGTTAGTCAGTCAGTCTCTCATGTTCTGATGCATTCTCAATCATCCAGGTAAGTAAATCCTCAAAAAGTTGATTCTGTTCATCTGGACGCAACGTTTTCAGTGGGAAACATTTCTCCTTCTGAAAACGCTACGTCCAGATGAACAGAATCAACTTTTTGCTGATCTCTCATGTTCTGTTTGCCCTGTCTTTATAATAAACACTATCCACATCTTCAACCACCCTTTCTTCTCCACATCCAAACACCGATGACAGAATGAAAAGACCCGTGCCACAAAGACAGGCAATGGACCCAGCGAACTCCAAACTTTACGAGCTGCAGCAAGCAGCGCTCCCCATTCCGGAGAAAGAGATGAGGTTGAAGCTGTGGTTCATGGCCGAATATGAGCACGTCTTCAAGGGGACTCATCTGGCTCTGGGGGTCCTCGTGGGTGCAGCGGTCCTTCACTTGCTACTTTGCCTTCACGCGAGCCGCGGAGAGTGGGACAATCTTTGACTGCTCACTCTCTTACCTCTATGCTCCTGGCTTGTCTGCCTGCCGCCTCACTCACCAACGCTCCCACCTCATTGTGGCTCAGCGGCTCCGCCTCCCATCTCAGCTAAACAGAGGCTCCTTTCTTCAGCATTCCCGCTGTCACCACCCAGAGAAGGTGAGGATTCCGTCACCGCCGCTCTTCTCACGCAGGGCAATACCCGGTGGTGACGGAGACAGACTTTTTTCTTCCCTCTCATCAGCCAAAGACTGCTGTTCACAGCCCAGCAAAAGCAGGAGACTGTTTACTATGAACCTGTGCTAGACTGTCAGAAAAATCGTCATTACCAAACTGCCTCCATAAAAACTGTTTTGCCCTCTGAGGCTTTACACCTCAAAATCTGATCATTTCTCTCATCCTGTTTCAATATCCACACCTGTATCTCAGCCAGTTCCTGCTTGCAGGGCGGCTTGGACCCTGCATTCCACTGCACCCGTTCTAGTTCCTCGGGTGAGGGTGGCTAGGGCCCAGCAGGTCCCTGTCCCTATTCCTCGAGCAGCTCAGGCTCAGCAGATCCTCACACCCATGCCAGTTCCTCGTGTCAGGGCAGCTGGTGTCCAGCTGTCACCTCTTTCTGTGCCTGCTTCCAGGGTGAGGGCAGCTGAGATTCAGTCCACTCCTGCACCTGTCCCTGTTCCTTGGGTGGGGGTAGCTGGTGTCCAGCTAGCGCCTGTACCTGTTCCTCCGGTGGGGACGGCCACAAAAGGAGACTTTTACTAACAGGAAAACTAAAGTGGGCAAAACTAAGACTAAGAACATGGAACATGGAATTTTTATCATTGCTTCATCATCAACTACAGTCAGGTAGCTGCACTTCTGACACGTCTCCCTTCACCCAAAGTGCCCTTTGTTTAGTCCCCAGAAGCCACAGCAGCCTTCACCAAATTAAAGGAACTCTTCATCTCAGCACCAGTCCTCGTTCACCCAGATACCAAACTCCATTTCATTGTTGAGGTGGATGTGTCCGATGTTCCCTTGTGCATTCTTCACCTGGCAGCTGACCCCACAGAACGTAATTATGACGTAGGTCATCGCAAACTCCTCGCAGTGAAGTTGGCACTGGAGGAGTGTCATCACTGGCTACAGGGCGCTGAGTAGCCTGCTATCTTGACAGATCACTTACCTTATGACTGCTAAAAGGTTAAATGCCCATCAGGCTAACAGGTCTCTGTTTTTCTGATGTTTCAATTTTAATATCTCCTTTTCCGGCTCAAGAATTGTCAAGCCGCATGCACCCAACCACAGGCTTATGCTTTTCAGCATTAACTTTATTTACACACTCACGCACGGTTGCTGTTCTAACACACATCTGCAGCTCTCATGCTGCCAGCTCCACATACCAACAACAACATGACAAGACCCAGTTCAGTCTTTTAACCCGGCGAGGCGTGATTAGGGATGAACTGCTATTGCGTTTGCCTACCCTGCAGCGGCACCGCCGACCACGCCCTGCCACATACCCCCATTGCCTGACTGAGTCCAGGGAGCCATCCGGCTGAACCTACTCGCACACCGCTAGCGGGAGAGGGAATCAGCCCTGACCATCGGCACCCCGGGTCCTGGCCCAGCGACGGGGAAGTGTGAGTTCAAGTGGCCCGCCTGCGGATCCAGCGGTGGCAGCGGAGCTGTTCCGGAGGTCAACCGCATGGCAGGTGGACACGGCATGGCAGGCGAGGTCGTGAGCCTCAGCTCACAGGCGGCTGGGTGGACGTCCGGCGCGCAGAAACAAGTGGCATGCCGGCCTCTGGTGGAGCTGAGGCCGGTCTGGCCAGCACGCCGAACTCAGGCTTGGCGGGGCCGTCACACACCTCGCCCTCCGGCGCGGCTCCTCTACCACTGCTGCTCCTGGCTGGAGCAGCCCTTGCGCAGCTCATCTACCACCATCGCTCCTGGCTGGAGCAGTCTCTTGCGCAGCTCCTCCATCTCTGGCAGGAACAGCCCCTCGTGCACCTCCTCCATCTCTGGCTGGTGAGGCCTCTTGCACTCCTCCTCGACCTCCACCTCTGGCTGGTCTGTTCGAGGACACGCTGGTCAATCCGCGGCCCTTCTTCAGGGAGCCGGGTTGGGTGCCGGCCCCTCCTGGGCCCCAGCCGCTCCCAACCTAGGAGTAGGTACGGGTGCGGCGGCAGGCTGAGTCCCAGCTGGTCTCACCCTTGGGGCCGGCACGGGCGCTGGAACAATCTGGACCTCAGGTCCCATGCAGTTGAGGCTCGTGGGTGAGGGTGGTGGCGGTGGCGGCCAGAAACCAACCAGAGCTGCCAGACTTGCTATAAACTGCAGGTGGTGCTCGGATCGCTCCTGCAGGTCTTCCCACTGGCGGTGAGACAAGCCACCTGCTCCCTCTGCGTGGCCACTAGCTCGGCCACCATTTCGGCCAGCTCCTCCCTTGGCTGGCCTGGTCGCGGCTCCACCATGCTGCCTCCTAGGTTTCGGTACCAATGTGGCATTAATGACAGATCCGACCACAGGCTTATGCTTTTCAGCATTAACTTTATTTACACACTCACACATGGTTGCTGTTCTAACACACAGCTGCAGCTCTCCTGCTGCCAGCTCCAATACCAAAAACAACATGACAGGACAAATTTCAGTATTTTAACCTGGCGAGGCGTGATTGCAGATGCCCTGCAGGTGCGTTCACATACCCTGCAGTGGCACCGCTGACCACGCCCGCCACAGTGACCTTGCCTCAGGTTCCTCTAATTGGTGCTATGTTCCCATGGCTGTCTGTTCCACTGTAATTCACTGGGCTCACACCGCCCACTTTGCCTGCCACCCCAGGGTGAGAAGAACCATCTCTCTCCTCAGGCGTTACTTGGTGGATGGGATTAGTTTACAGGGTATCTGCTTTAAGGTGTGCGTTTAAGAGTTATACCAGGGAGTCAAGTACTTCTGATTTGAGATTTTCTTTTTTAGAGGAGCTACAGTATCCAGAGTCAACGCGGTGAGGATGTAACACTATTAATGAGATAATCAGCCTCTGTCAGAGTAGTTTAGGTAGAATTTCTGCATTGTGTTGGCACATAATATTGAAGAAGATAACAGTGGAAGAATGATCTATTGACATCTACTGAAATCTGCTGTGTAATCTATTGTAAATTTAAATATTTAACCTATAAATTAAATGATCAGACAAGATGGTTTTCAGGGAACATGGTTAAATATTTAGTTTTTATGCCAAATGTCAGAACAACATCCAGAGTGTGATTAAAGTGGTTGGTGGGTTCTTTTGCATTTTGAGAGAAGTCAATTAAATCTAATAATTAAATGCAGTGTTGAGGCTGTCAACAAATATTTATTGTGTTTATGGATTCACTTGTACATATTTTACTCAATATAAATTATTGTATGTAGAGTAAAATCAATGGAAAACTGAGAATGAGAAGTAGCGTTTTTCTGACCCCTAGAGCTTCTGCATTTTTTTTGCAAAAAGTAAAAGATCCCATCTGACAGTGCTACAACATTTACTAGCAAACAGTGTTTTATTTTCACTTTTTGCCAGTAAACCATGACCCTTCAATGGTTTCTTCTGTGTGCCAGAATCAGGTGGTGCAGAGACTAGAACATACCTCTCTGTAAACAGAACATTTTGGCAGTTTCGTTACTGTTGAGTTGCTACTAAATTTTAAATATCCACATTGATATCATTGTGGGAAAAGCTCTACAGCTTGCTCAAGAAAACATCAGCACAAAAAATTCACATAATTAAACCTGGCTTCACTCATTGTCATCATCGTGAGGACTAATTAAAATAAAAGCAATTACATTTAGAAACATCACCGTGTCTTAAAATTAAAAATATAATGCTACTTTAGCGTTTCTCACATAATCAGTGAAATTAAATAACTTAAACCATAATGTGACATGGTTTGCAAGCTACAAACAGGCTACATTTATTACAAGTATCAATATAACTAAAGGAGGCTGCCGAGGAGAGCGGCTCGTTCAGCAGTAGATTTTTACACCCACAGTGTAGGAAGAAGCGCTACCGCAGGTCATTAGGTCATTCTTACCAGCAGCTGTCAGACTCTATAACACAGTTTCACAGTTTTACATGGTTATCTTACTCATCAGCTTGTTTGTTCACTGTACATTTCACCACAGTCATTCCCCGCCCCCCCCTCCCCCAACACATACACACACTCGTGTACATATCTCTGTACAATTTTTATACATATTTCTGTACATTGTTATCTGTATATATGAACTTCAGTTGCTTATGTATATAGGACCACTTTGTGACTTTCTTCTATATTTTATATTCCCCTTGCTATAAGAGCTGTGTAACACCCAAATTTCTCATTCGTAGGATAATAAAGGTTTATTCTATTCTATTCTATTCTATTTGTAACAAATATTTAATTAATACGTTCAGCTATGGTTCCTCTCACCTTGACCTATAAGAATGATGGCTTGAATTGAATGAAGTGAATAGGAACATTTGCTTTTTCATAAAATGTATTGTTTTTAAACAAAGTATAAAGTTATGTATTGATGTACTTTTTTTTTTAAAACTTCTTCTGCACAATTTTTCCTCACACTAACTCCTGTGACTGTAATGCTTTGATATTTTACATTAGTACTTACTACCGGCTTGTTGAACATGATGATTTGGTCTTATTTGGAACAAGTTGTGAATGTTGCGCAGAAAAGGTTTGTTTGCTGATTTATACATTATTTGTGGATTTCAACAAAGCCTTTACATTTTAGAATATTTAATTTAATAAAAGGTGGATTTGATGGTTATCTTTAAGTGGTTTTATTTACAATTCTAATTGTGCTTTTTCATTGAATGTATGTTGGATGGGTATGTGTTTAAAGGCGTTTCCCCACAATTCCACACAGTATGTCATGTACTGGGGTATGAACAGTCATACTTCCCTTCGTTTCATTTATGAAATCCTTGACTATATATAGAATTGCAAGAGATTTTGAAGTGCCTCTCACTGAATATTTTTTCTTTTTTATGAACATTCTCTTAAAAACCTAGAGATGTTTGAGTGGGAAAATTCCAGTAGATCAGCGTTTTTGCACCACGCAGCATGCTTAAATCATCTTTTTTTTACCCATTCTGAAGCTCAGTGTGAACTTTAGCTCTTTTTCATAACCATGTTGACATTTCTAAATTCAGGAGTGGCTGCTGTTTGATGGGCTGATAAAATATTTCCATTAAGAAGCAGTTGAACAGGTTTTGGCCAGTGAGTGTATGAACCACTTAGTAACAAGTTGATGTTTGAAAATTTGTTTTTTGCATCCAATTGATTTTCCAAGTGATTTTTATCCAAGTGACTTCTTCAGTCTCCACTGAAAACACAATGTCCAGATGAACAGAGTCATTTTTGGGGGGATGTCCTTACCTGGATGACTGAACACGCATCAAGACTGTGCAATATAAAGTTTTTACGTAATTTCACATTTAATGTGACCTTTACCTTGACCCAACTCTCACCTGAGTTAAATCAGCTCAAGCTGTTATTGGTATCTACCATCACAAAAAATCTGACCATTATATCTTGAAAACCATGGAAGCTAGACTGCTAACAAGCAGACAGGAAGATAGGAAGACAGACAGACAGATGGAATATATTACAGTGGGAGAAAAATAAATACCTACATTTTCTGAATAGTTTATAGTTATTATTCACAATAATGAAATTAAAACAGAATACTTTTTTTTCTTCTTAATCACAGGAATGAAAAAGCTTTTCTCATGTTGTTTTATCCTGGATAGTGGGTCTGACACTCACTGGTCCTCGGCCTACTTCCTTCCATTTATTGTACAGTCTCAGTGTGTTGGACTTGCGAGCCCTCCATGCATGGTAAGGAGCTTTCTTTTTGATGTTAGAGGCTTCTCTGTCCTCTTTTGGCCAACTTATTATCCCAGCACAGTATCTGTTGAGCAGCACGGCTTAGGTGTTGATTGTCGGGCTTTTGTTCTTTCAATTATCTGACTCGTCAGGACTTGCCTTACTCTCTGCAGGTATTTGGTGACTGTGGCTTTAGCAGCCCATTTGCCTGTAGTAGTTACTTATAGCTATACTCAATGTCTGAAAGGCTGCGCTTTGGTCGTGTATCCAGTAAGGTTCCCCAGGTTAGACAACGCATGCTACCCAAGCCTACCTCAGATATGTGCATCGTCCAGATCAACATGTCTGCATCAGCTGCTGAGGAATCAGGAGACACTGATGAGAAGTTGGCTACAATGTCTAGAATAACAGCAAAACAACTAGTAGTTCTGTGTTTCAATATCCGGAAGAAACAAACACTATCACAATTAGAGATCGACAAGCTACAACACTGTGAAACTTGTTTATATTTTTGGGTTTTGGGTTTATCTTGGGCTGACATTCCTTGCTGGTCAACCTGCCCGTGTGTCTGTTTAGCCTGCTTTGCTGTCGTGTGTTTTGTCTTGGCTCTTCTCCCAGTCCCTTGTTTCCCTGTTTATGTGTATAGGTGTTTCGACGTGTGTGTTTGTGTATCCGGTAGAAAAATATTTGTAATTTAAGCTGATTTCAAATTGCTTTTTGAGATTTAAGACATGCATGCATGTTCCATTCTTTTGTTTGTCTTTTTATATCATCTGAATGATATGTGCTGCCATTTGTTTGTTTTGTGGATGGTTTTAAAAAGCCACACGTCTTTCCAGAAAGTTAATTATCTGTTTGGCACTTCAAACACATGACTTCAATGTAAATGCATTGTTTGACACTTCCCAAAGCTAGAGAGGAAATGATGTCTCATTAATTAAGAAAATCATCATTTAGCCTGGAAAAATAGTTTTCTGCTTTAGATAAAAATACTGAATATCTGTGTCTGTGTACATGTATATGTGTGCATGTGTGTGTATCCTGTGTCCAACTCAGAGAGAGTGTCCTTTCACCCAGTTTTAAGCTAAAGTCAACAATCTCCCAGCCAACGCAGGTGACCTGCGACAAGGAGGATAGGTAAACAGAGAGTCAGCACAATCTAGGAGAATTGTTGTTCCAGCTTCGGCCTCATTGCTTCCAGCTGGTGAGTGGAGGCCGCATGAAGATAATGCTTGTTTGGGTTTGATTTGGAGCCAAAAACTGCATTCCAATTTCTGCAGTAGATCTAATGCCAGATCTATTGATTACCCTCATTGCAGAGTCATGAGCTTCTCCAAGATCTTATCCATATTGTGTTCAATAAGCACAGTCTGAGAACTCACGGCCTTGCCCATTGCATCACTGGTCAGCCCTTGTGGGATTTTGAGAAGCTGTACCGCTTCTTTATTCTTCGATAAGCCAGGGTTGAGCCAACTCCGATCAGCCGGAACACCGTTATCATGGTTCTGAATAGGTGGATGTCTTTCAAACGTCCTCCATTGAGAGTGCTGCCAGGCACACGACACTCCACTTCTCCCACAGGGCTCTAGAGTGCGACCAATTTGGTCGCAAATCCGACCAAATTTTTCAATGGTGCGACTAAACAAAATCCTAGGTCGCACCGGTGCGACCAACTGTTCGAGTAAAAACTCTTAAAGTTTCAGTGTGGTCAACAGCAGACAAACATTATGCCCATATCGTGGTCTAGACCAATCAGAGATAGCCAGGGGCGGGACCTCTCTGATTGGCCTTGGTCCAGATATTCCTGTAGTCCTTCGTGCGTACGTTTGAAAGTGCAGGCGGATAGAGAGAGGTGAGTAGCTTGAATAACGCGATATTGATTCATTAAATCCCAAATCGACTTTTAAATATAAATGTATTTTCCCCAAAACGCCAGAATCTCAGGTTAAAGCTCACAAAACTATTTCAACACCACCAAACAGCTAAAATGGTAAATGAGAGCAGTTATACGGATTCCACACAAAGACGTAAACACAGAGCGCGGACCCGACGCAATAGAATCAGCTTTCTTTTTCTCTTTTTTCTCACCCGACGGCACGTACACGGACACGCCGTCGGGGCTGAAAGCCGACAGCTCACTGATTCTGATGCGTCGGCGGGTCTGTGCTTTGTGTTTACGTCTTTTTTGCGCTAGATTCTGAGCTGCAGGTTTTATCTCTCTCCAGCCAAAATTCACTG
>VUQG01041778.1:0-11251 GCA_015106755.1 Etia nguti | reverse complement strand
CCCCGGGCGCCCAATGGCAGCCCACTGCTTCACTGAGTGAATGGGTTAAATGCAGAGAGGAATTTCCCCACGGGGATCAATAAAGTATACGTTACGTTATAAACACATGGGACCCATGATTTGGGCATATTATGGAAACAATAATTTTCTTTACTGATTCAGGAAAATCCATTGCACATGACAAAATTGTGGCTGCAGTGCTGGATGCCTTATTACTCCTCTGACCTACGGTTGTTTCTAAATGTGAAGTTTATATTAACTCAAAGATTCTGTTTTCTAGGCAATTACAGAGCAGATGCGGTGGCGAAACCAGGGGTTAAGCAGACCTAACATGAAAATCATGTTAATTTCATTTCCTAGCACAGGTTTACAGGCCCAGCGTGAAGCTACTCCAGAGGAGAAGCCCTGATATTGCCTAAGAAATAATGTACCTAACCTTTTTCTTTTCCTGATTCTCCTAATTATGGTAAATTGCCACATGGGAAGGACAATGTGTCAAAAGGAGGGATTCCAGGTTTACTCTAAAAGTATTTGGTGATTTTTCTACAATTTTCAATGATTTTTCTATGATTTGTGTGACTAACACTTGATGTGTTAGGTGGTACAGATAAGCTTTTAATAACCCACAAGTTCACTGAACAGAAAGTAAAATGCTGATTGATGATGGTTGATATGCTTTCAAAATGGTTAGAAGTTTTCCCTTGTAATAAAGGAGATACAGGTGCAGTAGCCAGCGTATTGCTGGAACAAATCATCCTAAGGGTGGAACCTCCAGATTGAGACTGGGTGCTGATTAGAAATCTTCAGAGACCCAGCGGGAAGCAGGGACCAGTCCAGGCACAGCTGACAGCCCAGACAGCGGTTAAGGTCGAGAGTCGTGCTGTTTGGTGTCCTGCCGGTCATCACGAGAAGATTTCAGAGCCACAGCAATAACCACAAAGATTAAGAAAGATCCCTACGTTAGACGCTGAGGAAGACGACAAGGGTGTACGATGTGCTCTGCCCTTTCACCCTACAGCTGCGTTGGAACGAGAGAGTGAGGGGTGAAAAAGTGCCCTCCTCCAACAAGGGCATGCCAAGCTCTAACTTAGCGACGTGCAGAGCAAGACTCTGTGTCACCCACGAGGGATCAGCGATGGAACGCAGACAACACCTGATAAAACAGTCAGGCAGTTTTGCCTGAAAAGTTCAGTGTGTTTTTTAAGTTAAGGTCGTCATTCGTGTGACTTTCTAATTGTTTCACAGATGACATAAATTTACATGACTCTCCAAACATCACAAACACAGGAAAGGTGTATATGAATTGCTGAGTTTCAAACTTTTCTCTAGTCCTGATCTGATTAAAAGTAACTAGTGTAAATAGAGTATGCAAATTTCTCAGCCATTTGGCTAACAATTCCTTGTGCACACTCTGCATGGCAGCAATACTGCTTCATAGGGTGATGCCAGTTCCTGACACGTAAGAAAGCTGTGCGTTAGATCCTAACTACCACAGTAAATATATATCAACAGCCGTTTGTTAAACAGTAAGCTTATTGGTTTTTTATTTAAATTATTAGATAAAGCTGTTTTGTTATTTTAAAATATACACAATGCAAATGTGCTCATAACCGAGTTGGGGCTCCCTATTTTGAGAGTCACGAGCTTCGTTCAGCGTTACTGTCTGGATTGATATATTGCAGGATGACGTAGAGTGCAGAGGGTTTTTTGCAGCATGCTTACACATACACATAATAATGGGTAGAGTAGACTCTGGGTCAGGAAGTCCGAACAACATGTCCTGAACTAGCAGTAGGATAATATTAAATAATCAAAGCTAGGCAGAGAGATGTTTGGGTTTTTTTTCCCTTTTCTGTCTCTTACAGAGGAGGGGGCAGACACGAGACGAGGTCGGGACATGGACAGAAGAGGATTTGTAGCTGTGTGGAAACACATGGCTACTTGTGGCGTTACCTTAGACTGACTTTGATCACTGATATCAGTTAGATGTTCTTTGTATTTATCCACAGGTTGAGTGGTATTCTTTGTCCTTGATGGCAAACATCTGGACATGGAAAAATAGAATGGCACAAAGGAGTGTGTGTGTGATGTTTGGTGATGCATGTGTATCTTCATCCCTAACAATACTGATGATAATGATTCTTTTACAGAAACAATCACCAATTGGAAAACATTGGATGATGGATTTTATGATGAGGTTTCATAAACATGTTCCACACCGAATCACTTCCTTATCTTATTAACAGCTTCTCATGAATGAACAAATTCATTTAACTAAAGTGTTAAAGCTCTCCTTTAGCACGTGAACACCTAATGCCTTTTCATATTTCCATGTGTAATCTGATATTCTTGGAAGTTTTTCCTGAGTATAATTACTAATATTTTGCATACAAATTTCAGACTCAGATGAAGAAGAGAGGATAATGAGAGTAAGCATGACCACTAAGTGTAAAATTTTACCTATAACACTGGAATGATGAACATAGTGGACCTCTCTAAGTATGCAATGTTGTTGATGTTATTGGTGTTGAATTACACCTTTTCTTTTGGTGATTCTTGTATGATTAAATAAAATAATCAAAATGTGGGATGTTATGGAAAAATTCTAGTTTATCCTCACATTTAGATTTATGTGTTTGGCATCTTACTGTGTGATTTGTGTATAACCTTTGCCTGCTTAAGATGAAGCAAGTATGTGTCAGCATGACCTTGTGAAAACTGCTTAACCTAACGATGTTTCACTATGTTATCTGCTAACTGTTTTGCTCAGAAGGATGAAGCTCAGGACCAGCGCCAGGTCCTGGCCTGGGAAAGTATAGTGGGAGTCTTCTCTGTTCAGCAACAGCCCGGGTTGGACAAAAGACTGTTGTAACTAAAAGATACACAGAGTTTGTGCAATGTTATAAAAGGGGTGCTGCGACACCCCGAGGTTAGAGCTGGCATGACTGTGAACTGTGATGTTTGATGTGTGTGTTGGCTCTCCTGCACAGTAATAAATAGCTTGATCACAGTTCTTTCCGTGTTGCAGACTTCATTTACAAAATTCCACGACACATCACTTGTAAAGGGTGAACGTGGCATCAGTTAGCCTCTACTCTTTTTTAATCAGCCTCTAAAACAGTTTATTCAGCCGATTTACTTATGACACTAATTAATTAGTGCTGTGGAAATGCTCTGGACTCACACTGTGTTAAAACAAGGACAAGGACAACCTCACCAAGAAAAGCTTAGGGTAAACACTAATGTTTTTTTCCTTCAGCTCCTGTGATGAACTAGAACATAAGTCTCTACTTACTTAGGACTACAAAATATCAAAGAAAGAGGACCACTAAATCTAAATTTAAGAAAGATTATAAAACTAAAGACTGTATTAAATAGAAATGTCAGGCTTTTCTCTTTGCTCTTCTAAGCTCTCACTGTAAGATTTTCCTCAAATATAAAGAAGAAAAATAAAGACTGTTTGTACTTAATTGAAGAGTGAAGAGAAACTGGGTGAGCAGTGAGAGCTACTTGGCTTGAACAGACAAGAAGACAATCCAAAGAAAAACAATGTCAATAATCAGTTAGAGGAAGGCAGGCATGCTAGCAGAGTATGCTACAATGAACACAGCAACTGCCTTTGCAAGATGAAACGGAATTTAAGTAAAGGAAGGACAATAAAACCAGAGATCTGTGTTCCTTATTTTAAGCACCCACACTAAAAATGACATGTGAGTGTACAGCATGTTAAAGTGTGATGCAAAGCATGCCCTTAATAAGGAGTTGAAAGTGAGATAGGCTCCCTGTTGCAATGCAGTTGTTTCTACTGCCCTGTTACCAGTGGCTTTGACAAAACATTGTTATTTCATTGAACATTTTCAGTGAATGACAACAGGTTCAACCAAAGGGCTTCCACTATTACAAAAACAGCAAAAAGCTGCTAATAGGGGCAGGGATAGCTCAGTAGCTAAAGTGTTGGCCCCGTGATCGGAAGGTCAGGGGTTCGAATCCACTGAACAACTACCCTGAGGTACCCCTGAGCAAGGTACCGCCCCCACACGCTGCACTGGTGGCTGCCCACTGCTTCACTGAGTGAATGGGTTAAATGCAGAGAGGAATTTCCCCACGGGGATCAATAAAGTATACATTATTATTATTATTATTAATAAAAAGAATCAGAATCAGAAAAGGGTTTATTGCCAAATGTTGAGCAGATTTACAACATTAGGAAATTGCTGCGGTACTTTGTGCTAAACATACTATAAGACAAACACTTAAATAAACATAAAAATAAAAAAGTGCTAAGCAGATTGATATATACATGAATGTAGGTGATGATCAGTGCAAAAATGGAACAGATGCAGAGAACACAATATAGGGTCATGTGTTCGAATCAGAGCAAGTGGTGGGAACAGTCTTATGGTTATGGAGTCCAACAGCAGAGGGGAAGAAACTGTTCTTATGGTGAGAGGTTCTGGTCCGAATGGACCGGAGCCTTCTGCCCGAGGGGAGCAGGTCAAACAGACTGTGTCCAGGGTGAGAAGGGTCAGCTGTGATCTGAGCTGTACGCCCCAGTCTCCTGGAGGTGTACAGGTCCTGCAGAGATGGGAGTCTGCAGCCAATCACCTTCTCAGCAGAGCGCACAACATGCTGCAGTCTCTCACACCATTTTTAAAAAAAAACTACATTATCCCACAGCACAGTCTTCAGAAATGCATGCTACCAAAACTGGATTTGTTGCTCTAAACCAAATTATTTTACTTTGCAAGATCAATCTATTTTCACTAACGCTAGCAAGCAGTGAATGCCACATGCATGTTTGTGCTGATATTTTTTAAACTTGCAATAACCTTAATGTGCTGTCATAGGTTTTGTTACCACCAATTTCTTCGAAAATAAGGATTTTTCCTTTTGGTGCCAATGAAATCAAAGGTGATTAATTATTAGCAGAAGGGTAGCCGCAGAATCAGGTTCTTTGTGGGATTATCACTGTCAGCAACTCCTTTCATTATATTCATAATCATTAGAGCCACTGTTTATAAGCCTTTATCAGAACACATGTTGAGGTAAATTTGTGTCTCCATGGCTATGCTTTAAATCACACTGCAGAATGAGTAGTACTTAAGCAGTCTGAGCAGACTGCCATGTTTGTTTAGATGTTGGTTTGTTTTTTGTGAGAGTTGCTGTAAGTCTGGAGATTTACTGTTGCAAATTGATTCATGGGAAGTGCAGTGGAAAAAAGCCCCCAGTAATTATGAGTAAAATTTAGGGAAAACTACGTGAACAAACACAAAAACTCCTAATGACAGTTTAAATTCAGCTAAAAAAGAAGATGAACAAGGCAACTACTACTAAATTATGCAAAAGTATAAAAAATGTAGCTACTTTCGGCTGCTCTATTGTGACAACGGGTCACCACAGTGGGTAAATAAGCTGAATAAACTGTTTCTCTGTAAACAGAACATTGAAACACTTGGGTCATTCTGACTCAAATCAACATGGGCCTTCTGCTCAACCATCTCCAATGTGCAAAAATGTATATAAATGTATATATATAGAATACTTTTTGAGATATATATTTTTTGAAAGATGGTCCATCAACCTTTCAGGCCTTTTTTTGTATTTTATTTTTTATAGTTTATGAGATATTCGGGTTCAAACATTGCAGCAGACGTGCCAGGGAAAAAGGCCTGAAAGTGGGTTGATGGACCACTTTAAAATATATATGTATATATTTTGAAAAGTATTCATGGGAAGTTAAAATTTCACAGAATTCATTATATATGTTCAAACTTTGGACCATACATGTTTTATGCAAATTGGAGATGGACCAGTAGAAAATATTCTAGGAATTGGTTGATTTAACATGGAATCTCCCACTCAGCAGTTTCTAAGCTTTTGTTTTTAGCTTTAACTCAGCCAGTATATGAAATGTAAATTCATCATATCATAATTCTTTTAAATTCTTGTAAAACTCACTAACTAGTTAGTCACTTTGGGTTGTTTGCTTTCCTTGTTCAGTCTTGCCAATTACTGGATTATGAGGCTGAATTACATCAGAGATTCTGGTGTGCCAGATGTGGCAGAGCTATAAAAATATCCTCTGCTGCTGTAGTTAAGTCTATGTGCAGAATCTACAAATCTGCACATGGATTTTTGCCACCAACAAAAAAGAGGAGATGGATTCAAGCTTAAAGATATAGTGCAAAAGCATGAAAATCCAGCCAGCCAGCCATTGATGCATCCATTTGTCCAGCCATCCATCTTCTTCCACTTATCTAATGCGGGGTCAAACAGAGGCTGGGGCCTATCCCAGCTGTTATAGGGTGAGAGGAAAAGTACATCCTGTAAAGGTTGCTAATCTGTTGTAAACATGAGAATACATACGGTGACAAAACATGTTCATTGGATGTTGACTGAAAGTGTGACTACCTCACTGGATCACTGTTCGTTATTAGTTATTATTCAGTTACTTTAACTTTTTAACATTGTTAAATATTGGAGAAATATTGGAGGAACTCATTTAGGATAATCCACGACTGGATTATTTATAACTGAAAATTACATACAGTGGCTACAGAAAGTATTCAGACCTTTTTACTTATGTATTTAAGATTGTTTTAAATTTTAAGGGGGAAATTATTTTTTGCTAGTTACCCATACATGTGTAGGGGCTATTAGCCCCTCTATCTTGGGGTATTGGAATGTACAAGTTGCCCTGAACAACTGAGAGGTGATAGGATCTGGGTCCGTGCCCCTCCTAATGCAATTGACCCCGGTACCTACAACTGTAAGAATGTTTTCATCTATCTGGCTGCTGCAGGTATGGAAGAGGGGCTCCAGGGTTCAAGTTTAAGAAACAGCGGCTGCCTGGAGCGCTGTGCTGTCAGACAATAGCATAGCATAGCACAATTTCCCTCAGATTTTCTGTACCCAACCAGATAGTTAGGGTGCCCCTACTCCGGAGCAGCTTGGGTCTAACATAAACATTAAACAGTCACTTTTAAAGAATGTGAAACTCTAATTTGACACCGTGGGCTCTGAAGATCATGAATGGTATTAAACAAAAAATACACAAAAAAATTCTTAGGCTATGAGAAGGCAGCGCTTTCGCATGCAGCCAAACGAAGCAGGATGAACAACCACGGCGTCATCTGGATGGCAGGGTAACCCGTTCACCGCTGACTCACTTTGTTCTTGGCGTCAGATCTGTAGAATGAGCCCAAACTCAGGCAAGCAACAGACAACATTAAGGTGAGGTCGCTGAAGCCCTCCCGAAGACTCGTTAGCTCCCAGTGAAATGGCTAGCCGTGCTGCCTCACTTTGAATGTTCACTTAACAGACAAAACTCGGCCTACACGCAACTGCAAATGGTGATGGGTCTTAAAGAAAAGCACAGTTAAGGTTAGCTCTTGCTCTGACTCCCCGTGACCACGCTATCTATTTCGGCGATGGCCAGCAGCGCCACACATTCTTGCTCGTAGCTACAAAAGTCAAGCTTTCTGCACGGAGTGAAACTCCGTCTATACTTGTTATAGTCACAACTTCATTTTTGTGACTGCCCTCTAGTCTAGATCCCCCTTTTGGGCGTAGTTGAACCATAAGGCTTTCTTAATGCCTCACGGCATGACGACGACAACTTCATTGTAAATAAACCAAGTTTTAGGATGTCTTTAGAACTAAACAATGGGATACACTCAAATATTTAATAAATCTCTATCGCTACTGGAATTGGGATAGAGTAACATACCTTAAAATTGGAACTTTGAATAGCTAATTCTATATTTTAAAAAAAAAGAATAAATATAAGTTGCCAAAAAATGTCAATAAACCATGGAAACTGAAGTGCAATGTTACCCTCAGGTAACATTGCACTTCAGTTGGTGCGTACAGAGATCTTTTTTTTGAAAATACTGGACCCACAAGACCTGTCTATACCATTATCTTTACTGATGTGATCCCATAGATTTCAGTTCACGATTCTTTGGGTGTCAGTAACATGTGTATCTTTAAAAGGCTGTGCACTCAAAAGAGAACCTGCTATAGGTACATCACTTGGTATTTAATGCACCACTGTGTTCATTGTAATCAATGTTTTGCTACACATTATATGATTAAAATAGGTTTTCCTTTGTTTGCATACTATTATGTTTCTTACTTAAAATAATTTTTAATGTCTTCATTGCAAGTGCAACTGCTGTTGTTTTTCACCGTTAGGCTGATAAGATGAAGCTTTAGTATTTACCAGTGTAGAAATGTTTTTTTAATACGTAGAGAAAATAAGTGCTTTTTGCTATATTTCTGAGTAGAAATTGTCTCTTGACAAGGAGAAAGGGCAGCAGAGAAATTTTCTGAGCAGGGAAAAATCCTCCACACACACAGACAACAGAGGCCTGGTGCTGCTATTCTTTTGTGTATCTATCTTTCCATCTGGGGGAGAGGAGCACATTTTCTGCAGCCTCTTTGAGCAACTTTTTAAAACAGTGAGACATGGCAAAGGAAGTCACACAGATACCCATAACAAATGTTGTGGCTTTACTGGGTAGGTACTACACATTGGGAGTTACACAGGAAAAAAAAAAAGCTGATGGACGTGGTGTAATGGACATGGTCTTTTTTCTTAAAATTCCTGCTTTGGTTTCTCTTTTCTGTGGTTTTCTGAATCACATTACAGGGCACTTTATCTATTTGACTAAGCGGATTAGAGGAAATGGTCGCAATTAAAAGTCACTACAGAGGACAGCTAGCTACCCAGCACTATTTTTTGGCTGTAAAATGAAACAACATCTACAACAAATTTTGTCTTAATGCGTGTGCAGGCTGATTTGATTACAAGTCTCCAACAATCACAGTGGAAAAAGGCACCAGTGGTCTGCATGTTAAAACCTTTTGGGCATTCAATAAAAAGAAACAAAAAGAGCAGGTCCACGACATCCTCAGATCTTTACACAGCTTGTTGGTTAATGGGCTTACATATCTCAAGTTTGGGTAATTTGCTAAAGGTAGAAACACTGATCAGATCACTTCAAAGAAAATCACAGGGGCAGAAGAGGTTGGAGGAACCTCATCTCTGGTAATTATTCAGCCTCTCTCTCTGTTTCTCTTATGTGCTTTTGGCCTAGAATGAATTCAAATAACACTCCTCTTTTTAGGATGCTTCATTTAGGATTATTCTGGAATGTGCTTGTGCTTTTCTGCCACATTTGACAGTGGATATGCTATGCAGTATGTTTGATTGCATATTTACAATGTCATTGATTGGGAATGATTTGGTTATCTGGTTCCTCTGTGGCATTTTGATCTCATTTCAACTACTGTAGCTAAGAACAAATTATTGTTACCCTCAGTATCATGTTTAATGGCAACAGTGGAGCTATGGTCAGCCACACTGGTTCAGTACTGCTTTATACCCATAGAGGGTATTTAAAAGCTGAACATAGCCACCAGGTCTGAAATCTAAAGTTATTGCAGAAGTTTTTTAAATGTGCATTTTTTTAAATGCTTGGCAGGGGGTGATTCCTCAGCAACATACTAACCCCAAGTTGCTCTCCAATGCATACATCAGAGTGTGAATGTATGAAAAGGACTTGGGCTGGCTGTAGCTCAGGTGGTAGAGCGGGTCACCTACTCACTGGAAGGTTAGTGGTTTGATCCCAGGCTCCTCCAGTCTACATGCCAAATATCCTTGGGCAAGATACTCACCCCATGTTTACCTACTGGTGGTGGTCAGAGGGCCCGGTAACGCCAGTGTGTGGCAGCCTCGCCTCTGTCAGTGCGCCCCAACGGCAGCTGTGGCTACAATGTAGCTTGCCATCACCAATGTGTGTGTGAATGACTGAATGTAGTGTAAAGCGCTTTGGTGTCCTTAGGGACTAAGTAAAACCCATTTAACCATAGAAAAAGTGTGTGTAAATGAAGCATGCTGAATAAAGTGCTTTGAATTCTCAGGTGGAGAAAAAAGTACCAGTCTGTTTACCAAAAACTTTATGGTGGTTAATTTTGTTATTTATCATCCATTTGGAAACTGGTAATCTTTAAATTTAGCTGCTTTGGTGTATAATGACACAGCAGACTGATGATTGTCTGCTATGCCTCACCTACGGATGTAATATTATCTGACAAATTGCCTACTGTGTTACAGCCCATTCAAGAAGTTTGTGTTTGACTTTTGGTGATTTAAAATCTAGTATTTTATTAGTCTCTTATTTAGCAGTAAACTATTTATTTAGCAGTAAACAGTGTCTTATTTAGCAGTAAACATTTTTTTGAATGCAGCTTGCTAGCCGAGCCTGCACTTACCATGCCACTCTCTCTTCCAAATATGGTCATTTCTAGCTTCAAATGACTTCAAAGGAATCAAAATGCAGAGTTCAAATCAATGGAATATGTCACAGTATCTATGTCTATCATTACGGTCTATGACACCAACTGACTGCTCTGCGCCAATAGCTGGTAACTAAAGTGAACCACTGAAGATAGTAACTAATTGCACTTATAGGAAATGTATGTGTGTGCTCCACACCAACTGTGAATAAAATATAAATAGTAGACAGCAGGAATAAATAGCAAAGGAGAAATATATACAATCAAGAGGAATATATACAGAAATAAGAGAAAGGCACACATTAGAGAACAAGTTGCAAAGAGCTATGTGAGCCTACAATATAGTCAGCTGGTTTAACAAGGCAGCCGTATATGTTCCAGGGGAAATGTATTTAAAACATCACTGTTAGGCCAGCACTAATATAAGAGCCTATATCTAATAGTAAATGGTGAATACTGTCATGGTTCTGGGTCAGTTGTGACCCAGTAGCTTAAGTTCTCATGTTTTGGTGTGACTTTTGCATTATGGATTCTTTTCTCATTCTCTTGTGGTGCTTTGTTGGTTAATCTATGTTTTAGTTATTCTGGTGAGGGATTAGTTCTTAGGGTTGTGTCTCAGGTTTAGTGTGGGTTTAGTTCTGTGTCTAGTCTGCGTCTTTGTGTAGTGGTTTCTTGTTTCCTGTTTTATTGTGAAAGTCCGTGTCTCATGTGAGTGTATTCAGTTTTGCCTCCCTTGTCTCCTCTCCTCAATTACTTCCAGCTGTGTTCCCCACCTGTGTGTAATCTCCCCATGTCCTTCTGTGTATTTACGTTGGGTCTTCTTATGTCGTAGTTGCTGGTCCGTCTGTGTATCCACCATGCTTCATCTGTGTGTTCTCCCTGCTGTCTACCGTCATCTGCCCCTGCTCACCTGCCCTCATGTTCGTGTTCTTGTTCATGTTTAGTAGTT